>JAQZBX010090915.1:0-12447 GCA_029593785.1 Cabassous unicinctus
AAACAAACAAGAAAGAATAGGAAAATAAGCCCAATGTCAATTCACTTATTAGTGATAGTCCAATGTCCAACTTGGGTCTTTTCTCTTTCCTAAATCAAAGTTCCTTTTTTTGTTTTATATTTTCAAAGTGCTTTTGCTGAATTTCTCTCTCATGTGGTTTCAGCTTCACCATCAACTAAATTACCACTCTACCAGCCTATATCTGTGATTCTTCCAGCTCTGCTTTATTTGTGAGAGTGTCACTGGGGGAACTATTAGGATACACATCTTAAACTTAGGTTCAGACTGTTACTTCTACCTGGAATAAAATGACATTTTAAGCAAAAACTATTGATCATTCATCCATCATTTATTTACTGGGTAGCTATTACGTGTGAAACACCATATTCCCTTATCCAGACACCTCTGTTAACTAGCATCTGTGCTTATTGATAAAACTGATGCTCATAATAACCTTAAGGGTCCACAAACTTCAGCCCACAAGCTAAATCTGGTCTGCTGCCTGTTTCAATAAATAAAGTTTTATTGAAACACCACCACATCTGTTCATTTATGTATTGTCTATAGCTGTTCTGGGGCTACGAGGGCAGAATTGAGTAGGTGCAAGAGACTATATAGCCCACAAAGGCTAAACTATTTACTATCTGGCCCTTTACTGAAAAAGTTTGCAAACTATGACCACTACAAGATACCAATAAGCCATTTAACTCTCAAAACACTTTCTATTTGCTATATTTTTAGTAATAATACATAATAGACATGCAATGAATAATTTTATATTAATTCTTTGAAAATCATCAATTCAATATCATAAATGGTAACATTCTATTCCTTGAATCATATTCTCACAACCAATAATGTCCGAAAACAGCATTAACATACTTCAATTCATCAAACCAAATCTGTGTTTCCTACAAGGCATGGAACTTTAATTCTAACTCCTGACAAGATTAATAGTTTCAGACTAAACAATCTCATTATTTTTAAATTCAGGCCTCACATAGAAAATCATTCTCTCCCTTAATAGTTATAACTTCTCTGAACAGATCTCTGGTTTCACTGTATATATTTTGAGGTTTCCTACGTGCAGTAATTCAAGTATAATAGAGGCTAGTTTTGTTCCTGAGTAAAAAAAAATTGTTTCAAATATAATTCCTAATGATCTTAGCACTTTGTGGGATATTCTGGCTGCACACTACCCTGAACTAGTACCTTCAGGGAACAAACATTACAGATACTCTAGATTTTTTTCCTGCCTACATCTACAAGGAAACACTTTATTAATTTAATTCCAATTGCAATATGCCTTCAAGACATTTCTTTAAAAAGTGTTTAATAACTCACAAGCTTTAGAATCTCATAAAAAAATTACAGAATGTCTTCAGAAAAGACTTCAGAGATCACTAAATCCAAATAGCTTAATAGAGGAGAAAGATGAGGCTTAAATGACTGGCCAAAGGCCCATTCACTCATTTTCATTAATTTAAACTGACATCAATTCAGAAAGTTATAACAATGTCCTATCCATGAGCCAAGTACTGTGTTAGGGTCCAACAAAAAAAATTTATCTTATTAGACAATAAATTCAATTACTCTAAATCAGTCAGATTTTCTGCACTGAAATAGATACACTTGGAAGAATTAGATAAAATTAGTTGCTAACTGCAAAGCATCCTCTTTTCCTACTAAGAAAGCTCTCTTACCCTTTAGGGAGGTAATCCAGTGTACAGGTTGAGTACTGGGTCTGAAACCAGGCTGCACAACTTTGAATCTTGTCTCTTCCTCTTTCTGACTGTGTAACCCTTGGGTAACTTACTTAACAGCTCTGTGCCTGTTTCCTCATTTTTATAGGGATAACCAGAGCAAGTAAGCAATTCTTACAGGCCTGATGCATGTAAGTTTTCAACAAATGCTAGCTATTATTATTAGTCTTACTTTCCTTATGGAGTTTTTTTTATTAACACATAGGGAAGTAAAATATGGAGAAAGTGCCCTTAAAAGCACTATTAAAATATAATTAAAATCATTGTAGTAAAAATTAAATATAAATGGGAAAGAGAAAAAATGGTTCTTAAAAGAACAATTTATAAGTTAGATCCTACATAAAATACATGCACAAGAAGAAGTTCTGCCCCTAATATTAAAAACAAACTTAACTGAAGCCCATTTTAAAAATCTTTCAAGAAAGAGAATGACTAAACACTAATGTCATAGTCTTTCTGGGTTTCACTAAGGGGACAGGACTAGGTAGATTAAACGACTGCTTAAACATGAGTGCCATGGCCCAGTGCTGTCCCTCAATAAGCTACATCCCAATAATTATTTGCATTTTCATTTAAATAAATCACTATTACTTTCACTCAAAGAGAGCTGTAAATAAGTTATGCAATAGGAAGAGTTTTGTATCTCGCACTCTCTTGCAGGGACTTCTTTCAAGTTGGAAAGCCATGCCAGAGTCACAGAACTCTGGGTCACTTAAAACTGCTTGTCCTTGGGAAACTCACTTAACAGGTCTCTAAAATTCATTACCTCATCTTTAAGTTGGTGCTAACATCTACCACTAAGGCTGGAAAAGGGAGTAAGTAAAATGAAATTTATATGAAAATGCTTTGGGAATGGCTCATACACATACACACATTCCTAGTCCTGACTCCTCTCTCCCATTAGGTAGTGGGTGGGGAGGTCATGTAGTGTAGTAGGCTATGATTAAACTGCAATTTTGTGTGCGGGTTATATAGGCCTATATCATCATTTCTGTTCTACGTTGTTTCTGGAAATATAAATTCTTGTTATAGTCTCAGATTTGGAACTCTAAACATGGGACTCTAAAATACAAATTCCCTTATCTGCAAAATATTTAATCTCAAATATTAGCATTTCAGAGACCACCATAATTCATGTAAGACGTATTAAGGCCAAGCATCTCCCTATCTAGCACCCTCAAACTCTTAACAAAGACAATCATAATCCCTATTTGTACATTTCTTCCCTCCATCAGCACAGACTGAATGCTGCTATAATATCTGATGGTAAAATGTCTCAAAAAAAATCCTTAGAGAGGTATTTTAGAAAATTATAATATTTATGTAACCAGTATAAAAATCTGTTACTACCTATTTCCACAGCTGAAAAGGACTCTCATTAAAATCCCAATAGTACTGAAAGAAAAATTAAAATTTCAAGCTAATATAACTTGGTATTAGATGGAGCTTTACAAACTATGAAGCTTATAAGGAAGGAAATGTAATCTTAAATTGGGGGGTGGGGGTGGAGTAGTGTGGGGCCTCTAATTATGGCCTCAGTCTCCTAAAATGAATCAGTGACAATAGAAGTTTAAAAAAGGGTTTAAAAAAAAAAAAAAAAGGCATGTTGTAACCTCAGTGCCATTTATTGTTTTACCACAAACAGAAGCATCTAAGTATTCCAATGCACAGGCTGCTGGAGGGAATTTATAAAATGAAAATAAAATTCAGGATTATCTTTACAATGGCAGTATTTGAAAATAACCCTTATTAGATTAATTCAAATAAAATGCACTTCAATGATGCTGTATTGTCTTAAATGAATTTAATTTAGTAAGTAGTAATTTGGTCACATTAGTAAACTAAAAATACTTTCTGGGATTTTTTGCTTTTGAAACCTAATTTATCTCTACCCTAAAATACCACATATTTTGAGCATTAATTCATTTTTTAAAAGTTCTGGTCATAATATTCTTTAATCCAGTTAAGACAAATCCATCATAAAAAGTCACTGTGCTGTTACCATTTTGCAAACGTATTAACCACATTCAATCCTCCCGAAGACCCTAGCAGGTATGCATTTCTAGAATACCCATTTTAAAGAAGAAGAAACTGAGGATTATAGATGTCAAGCATTTGCTTAAGATCCTATACTAGGATCTGCTAGGGCCCTGATGCAATTCAGGCTAATGTGCAGTAGTTGCTTTCAATCACATTAAAAACAAAGGTTAAAAACAATTTTTCAACCAGCTCCATAAAACTTTAAAGAACGTCGAGAATCATATAGGTTGGTGGTGGTTCATGAAAAATAGGTAGTTTGTTTCTATCTAAATACTCATATTAAACCTGTACCCTGTTAAGCAGCATTTGACTTCTTTGTATTCTTTTCTGTTTTCCCATCTACATAACTAAAAGTCTTGATATACCAACACCAAAGTTTTAAATTTTTACCATCACCTTATAATGCAAATTTCAATACCTCACATTTAAAGAATATGGAAGAAATCTCTCTCCTGTAAAATACTCAGGAGTTAAGCCTGCAAAAATGTGAACCTAGGAGTTGTTCTCCCTCTCTGTACTCTACTCCCGCCCCCAGAGGATCAGTAAAGAAACAAAATACACAACTTCCAGGGAGCAGAGGGGATACAGAACAATCAGGAGAATTGAGACCTTAGACCATTTATCCTTATTACATCCATTTGGCTGAAGAGACTGAGCTAGAAAGGTGTTCCACTGCTCTTTACAAATTTCTGAATTATACCTGACAGTTAAATTAGCAGCTGTAACGCGAGCACAATGTATTCGAAAATGCTGAATCAAGTGAGAACATTTATCATAGCTAGCAGGTCTGAAGTCTAGCGTCTCTATCAGCTATACAAAGGGTCAGCGATTAAATATTAATGGCATTCCATTTGCAGTGGAGCGCTTGCGAGGAGCCTCCTGCTATCAATTTTTGTTATGAAAAAAAAAAAAAATCCTTATTTTTCAGTGCAATCCCAAGCCACTAGAATCCCTCAGATGGCCTTTCGCATCCTGTCCTGCCCAGGGGAGGCTGACAGGACCGTCCCCACATCCCGGGAAGGAGCAGGAGCGTGGGGGTGGGGGGGGCGGGTAGATCACCACAGGTATCGGGGCAGGGGTCCCGCGTTTCCCTCCTCCCCCAGCTGTCAGTGAGCCGCCGGGTGGCGAGGCGGAGCGGGGCTGTCTGCACAATGCCGGCCGGGGAGACTGGGACCCCAGGCGGGGTGCGGTGGGGGCCACTTACCCAGCAGGAGCACGTTCTTCCCTGCGGGGAGCTTGGAGCGCGAGCGGGTGGAGACCTCGCTGAGGATGCAGGACCTAACGGGGAGCAAGGCGCACGCTGAGGCCGGGGGCCGGGGGACCGGGGGCCGCAGCGCCGGAGGGACGGGCCCGGCCTCGGCGCGCCCGGGTGGGGGCTGCGGTGAACGCTGTGGGCCGGGCCCGGCACCGAACGACGGCCGGCAGGATCCCGAGGCGTCCGCAACTGGGGGCACAGGGAGGGGTGGGGTCGTTACCAGAGGTTCTGCCCGTCCTCGTCGTCGCCCGCGGCGGCGCCCCCATTGCCCGACGCTAGTTCGCTGGCCAAGGGGCCGCCCGTGTAAGTCGAAACTAATCCCGGCGGAGAGGTACCGAAGGAGCCCACTCGCCCCACGGCCGCCATCTTGGTCGGGAATCACCACTCCCCGCAAAGCTGAATGAGCTGGGCGGCGGCGGCGGCGGCGGGAACCCGGATATGGGGTGTTAGGCTCACCAGGCGGGGCGGGGCCTGCGGGGGCGGGGCCGACGGAGCCAGCGAGGACGAACCGCGCGTGCGCCGCGGGCTGGCGGGCTGCTTGTGCGCGTGCTCGAGCCGCAGGGCGGGCATCTCTGCAACCTTCCCGGTCTCGCTGGCCTCATCCAGTGGAGCTGCCCCACCCGCAACCTTGGGCTGCCGTGGGGTAGGTTGGCGTGTGTCAGGCGAACCGTACTTCCTGCCACGCTTCACAGACCCCGCGGCCGGCACGAAGTCCCGGCACCTTTTTGCTCTCCCAGCCACCATTGAGGCAGAGCGCGGGGTGTCCCGCTTACGCGGGCGCTAAAGCGTAAAGATGGAGATGGGCCGCCCGGCTGGTAGAGAGGCCCGTCTGAAGCCCGGGTCTGAGGGGTACTGTAGTCCCGGGTTTCTGGGCTTTCTCAGGTGGCGACGTGTTCCTCAAACCTTGGACCCAGCTCAGGAGCAGGTTGCCCCGGTCCCTTAGCTGCGTGAGCCCCGGCAGGAAAGTGTTGACAGGGCTTCATTTAATTGTCTCCTTGGTTTGTATAAGATGCTCCGTATCAGGTTTGAAAAGACCCACTACGAAGATATCCATCTATCCAGTCAACAAACTTTTATTCATTTACCATGGGTTGCCATAGTTGTCACTGGAAATACACAGATGGAAAACAGTCCCTAAAATAACTCCCTTTCAGAGACTACAATGTGAACTATAGTCCATGCTCAGTGGCAAAGCCCCAGGATGCATTTATCAATTGCAATGAAGGTGCCACACTAATGAAGGATGCTTATGTGGGAGGTGTGGGGAGTGGGGCATATGGGAATCCCTGTATTTTTGGTGTAACATTTATGTAATCTAAGTATCTTTAAAAATATATATATATATATTATTAAAATAACTCCCTTTCTATTAGAACTTTACCAGTTAAATATATTTGAATATCTGAGCCCTATGTCCAGGAAAAGTCGATGGTGTTAAGGTTCTTTCTTTGTACACGTTGTAAGAGCAATTACTTAAAATAGTCTGGCCTTTTTATTAAAAAGAGACTTAAACAGATATACTTGTACACCAGTGTTCACAGCACAATATATAGTTCAGTATTCATGATAGTCAAAAGTTGGAAACAACCCACCCACCCATCAACAGATGAATGGACCAAATGTATATACAATATATATTCAGCCATAAAAAGGAATGGCATTCTGGTACATGCTACATACAACGTAGATGAACCTTGAAAACATGCTGAGTGAAATAAACCAGACACAAAAGGACACACATTGTATGGTTTCATATATGAAATATCTAGCATCAGCAAAATCATAGAGACAGTAGAGTAGAGAGGTTGGAGAGGTAAGAAGTTGCTTACTGAGTACAGAATTTCTGTTGGGATGCTGAAAAAGTTTTAGTAATGGATGGTAGTAATGTATTAATGCCAGTGAATTGTGCACTTAAAAATGGTTAACATGAGAACATTTTTGTTGTTACCACAGTAAGATTTTTAAAAATTAGTCTGGCCTTTGTGTTATCTCTATCATTCCATATTTGAGAATCACTTGCTAGCACATGAACTGATCAATGCTATTATGCTAGTGAGAAAATTCACAACTATAAGACTGTGTATTTGCTATACATTAACATTGCAGTTAAAAGCCTGGAAGGCTTTGGAAGCTGACAAATCTGAGTTCAGGTCCAGCTCTGGCAGTTTACTGACTTATGTAACTTTAGGCAACTTACTTAACCTCTCTGAGTCTCACTTTCCTTAACTGTAAGAGGGGGATAAAAAGACCTAGATTTGTTAAGATTCCATGGGATGATTCATATAAACTGGTTTAGAACAGTAACTGGCAAATCTTATTAATAACATTTTTCTTTTACCTTTCAAACTATTGATATCTGACCAATCCATGGAGATGATGGGCCTAAGGAACTCCTCCAGCTAAAACTCTTCATTTTGTTGTATGTTTGGGGAAGAAAGCATAACCCTGCTTTGGGATCCTAGGTTTTCTGTGGCAACAAGCAGGAGCATCCCCCAGGGGAAACTATCTAGTTCTTTAGTCCCCATTGAGAATTGGTTCATTTTCTATACGTTATTCACTCTTTTTTGCCTCAGAACATTTTATTCTCCATTTATATACAGAGTTCTCAGTTCCGTATCATATTTGCTTAGCCTGGGAACTATTTGCTTTTATGATAGTGTCAGGCTTCTAATATCCATGACTTCCAGATGTCCGACTGCCCACTTAAGTTGAGGTTAAAGTTGTATTCCTTGTAGTTTTATAATATCCCTTTTCAGCATCCTTCCATTAAGATGGCTAATAAAAGGGGTCGTTTTTGAGTGCCTGCTGTTTACCAGGTACTCTACATGTTGTGGTTTGCAGTTGTCATACTTTATAAAATATGTCTCTCTGTTTTATAGTTGAGGAAATCGAGAACCAGTGAAATTAAGTAACTTACACCAGGTCACACAACTCTGAAGTAGAAAAGCTGAAATTTTGGCTTTCCACTCTGTCAAATAGCCTAAGTCAAATCATGTTAGAATAAATGTCCTGGCAACTCGAGATGCTGTTACGATAAATACCTTCTATGGAAATCTCTATATAACAAAAATAGGGAACCTATGTACTATGAGGAAGTCTATACAGTGAAAGAATTCAGCAGTCCCTTGGAATTTTTGTTTCTAGGAAATTGAGCTACTTCCTATACTATGATTACTTTTTCTTTCTTCCCCAACTTTTTTTATCTTTAAAATTAACAACTGTCTTGTTTTTCCTTTGTTTAGATTTTTGTGTCCTTAACTCTAATTCAGTCTCAAATTATTGCCCCAGTTGTGCAAAACTCCTTGTTATGTATTCTAACAATTTCATCTTCTTGAGGACTTTTTTTTTTTTAAGGTTTATTTTTATTTATTTATTCAGTCCCCCTCCCTCATTGTTTGCGCTCACTGTCTGCTCTCTCTGTCCATTCGCTGTGTGCTCTCTGTGTCTGCTCATCTTGTCTTTAGAGGCACCGGGAACCAAACCTGGGACTTCCCATGTTGGAGAGAGGTGCTCAATTGCTTGACCCACCTCTGCTCCATGCTTTGTTGTGTCTCTCATTGTCTTCCCTCTTTGTGTCTCCTTGTTGTGTCATTTTGTTGCGTCAGCTCGCTGCGCCTGCCCATCGCAACAGCTCACTGTCTTGCTCATCTTCTCCAGGAGGCACCAGGAACCAAACCCAGGATCTCCCATGTGGTAGGCAGGAGCCCAATTGCTTGAGCCACATCCTCTTCCCTTGATGACATCTTTAAGAACCTTATGGCCTGCTCCAAACTGAATTGATTGTTGTATATATCTAATACACAGTTATCATTCTGGGATCTCCTCTCACCATTGTTTCTGGGGATTTCCTTTGCCTTATTCCTATGTCATCTTTCTTGCTTCCTTATTTTAGTGGAGAACTTCCTCCAATAGTTTTATGAGAAAGGGTGCATAGTAAGTTTTTGGGGACCTTGTGTATCAATCAGGGTCCAGACAGGGAAAATGGCATAATTAAAAATATAAACTTATTGAAGGGACCATTTATGAAGCTGTGAACAGGGTTAAGAGATGGGACTAGCAACAATAGTAAGCTTTAATACCCAGACCTGAAGGGACAGGAGGAATGAGTGCTAGAGAGCCACAGCTGTAGGAAAGGGATGTACAAAAAGAGCTAGGCCTTCAGTAAAGGAACATGGCACTGACCTCTCTCTGTCTGCCCCCTGGTCTCCTCCTAGTGTCTCCCGTTGGCCAAACCCAACCAGAAACCCAAGGGTGAGGGAACCAGTGTGAAGCAGTCCATGCAGGTCTGCCTCCCTGAACACAAAGTGAAGAAGAAAAGGTTGGAGAGTGAATCTGAAAAGACAAATGGAAGATATCCAGCATAACTTGCATGTGTGAAAATGCATTTAGTCTACCCTCACTTAATGCTGGTTTGCCTGGGTATAGATTTCTTAGGTTGCATATTATCTTTCCTTAGATTTTTAAAGGCCTTTACCCCTTGTCTGCTAGTCCAAGTGTTGCCATTGAGAAATCCAGAGCATGCTGATTCCTAATCTTTTACGTGTGTTCTTTAATTTTCCATGGAAGCCTTGAGAACGTCTACATATTCCCACTAACACATCTTACCCCCTTTCAATATCTGCACTTTCATACTCTTCCTTCCTGCCAAATACCATAGAAAAAGAATGCATGTTCTTAATCTAAAGCTATCTCCACTTATACCCTAGATCCCATCTCCTCTTGCCAGCTCAAGGACATTGCTCCAACAAATCTTCCCTTTCTCTCTACAAAATCCTTTTTTAGTCTCCACTAGGTCATTTCCATTAGCTTACAAACATGCTATTAATTCTCCCATCTTAATAAAAAAAAAAGAAAACTCTCTTAACTTCATTTTTGACCAGCTACTGCCCCATTCCTTTCTTCTCCTAAACAGCAAAACTCTTTGAAAGAGTTGTCTTTAATTGCTGTCTTCAATTCACTTTACCCCTTGCCTTTATAACCTGCTTCAGTCAGGCTTTTACCCCTGTGGCTCCAAGGAAACTACTCTTGTCGTTGTCATCAATGATTTCCTTGTTGCTAAATCCAATGGTAAATTCTCAATCTTCGTCTTTCCTGACCTATTAGCAGCTCATGATACGGTCAACACTGTCTCCTCCTTGATATGCCTTCTTCACGTGGCTTCCAGGCCACCACATTCTCTTGTTTTTTCCCCTGCTTCACTGGCTGCTCTTTCTCAGTCTCCTTTGCAGTTTCCTCATTTCCTTGACTGCTTAATGTGGGAGTATCCCAAGGTTCAGACTGGTTCTCTTTTCTATCCACACTCATTTCCTTGGTAATCTCACCCACTCTTGCTGCTTTAAATTCCATCTGTATGATAAAGACTCCCAAATTCATTTTTCCAGCCCAGACCTCTCTCTGGAACTCCAGTTTAATGCTTCCAACTGCCTGTTCTGCATCTCCACTTGGATGTCTAGTAGACATCTCAAACTCAACAAACCCCAAACTGAACGTCTGATCTTCCCATACAAAAGCTTCTATGCCCAGGACCTTCCTCACTGGGTAGCAACTCTGTCGTCAGGCCAAAACCTGAGTCATTTTTGTTTTCTCTATTTGACTCACATCCCACACTCAATCTATTAGGAAATCATGTTGTCTCTTATCTTCAGTATAAATCCACAATCCAACCTCTTCTCACTCATCCAATTATTCTGTGTTGGTCTGAGCTACTATCATCTCTTGCCTGATTACTGTAAAATATTTCTTCAACACTGCAGCTGAAGCAATCCTGTAAAAAATGTCAGATCGTATCACTCCTTTGGTCAAAACCATATAGTGGGGAAGTGGATGTGGCTTAAGCAGTTGGGTGCCTGCCCACCACATGGGAGGTCCCAGGTTCAGTTCCTGGTGCCTCCTAAAGAAGACAAGCAGATGCAGGAGAACACTCAGAGAGCAGACAGGGAGCGCAAAACAACCAGGGGGAGGGCGGAGAAATAAATAAATAAATGTTTTTAAGAAACAAGCAAACTAAGTTGACTGGGAGAGGAACGTTCAATTGGACTGAGGTGCTGGCATAGAACCACTTCTTTCTGTTGGAGATACCTCCCTCTGTGTTCAGAAACCAGGACAAGGCAGTCACCACTCGAGCTGCTTCCTGTTTTACCAGCTCCCACAGGCTGCCTCCGACATGTTTTCATATACAACTTGCTTCACCCACTGCACCAAATGCTGGCAGTCACAGTTGATATAAATACTGGCTGGAGCCAAAACCAAAACAAACAAACAAAGCAAGAAGGTGAGTAAACAAAATTTTATTCTGTGAGCGACTCAAGTAATAAAATGTGTTGGAAAGAATATCCAAGGTTAAATAGTTCTGTCCCCTACATAATATATGAATCTTTTTTTTTTTTTTGAACAACTCTGACATTTGAGACAAAACAGCCATGCTAGAATTTGCAGTCCTTGCCCAACAGATCCAACCACATATCCAGTTACATAGAAGGACACCCAAAGTTGTTCATTTTTGCTTCCCTTTGAGTCCTGTTTATCTAATTCTAAGTACCTCTTTAATGGGTATCTGATTCATTTTTTAATCACCAGTCTCTCTAATTACAGACCCTAATTTATCTTCTGCTATTCCTCTAGGGATTTTTATCAGGTGAGCCCTCACTGAACCTCATCTCTTAACCCAAAGAAAGAGTCAGGGAACTACTATTTGATGGTTTTTTTTTTTCCTTCATAGAAAACACCAGAAAGATTATTTCCTCAATTCCTTTGTCTAATGTGAAATCCTACTTCCCCATACCACCATCCCCACCCCTGCCTCTGCCCCCACTGCCCACCTTTCAAAAATAAATTCATGTTATGTGTGCATGTGTGTGTGTTTCTGTGTAAGCATATTTTAAGATTAAATTTCACAAAGAAAATTTTTTTCATTTGCTTATAAATGTATCATTGAAAAATAATACCCCCTGAATTTTTTAAAATTCCAGGATAAGGTGATAATTGGAATTTCCTTTTCATTCCAGACTAAGCACCTCACTACAGTATGCATAGCCTTTCCTAGAAAATGGGTGATGAATGGAATGATAACAATGTATAAAATCAACCCACATTCACAGAAAATTGAGTGGACAATAAGTGAAATGCAATGCAAATCAAAGAGTCTTATCTTTTAGGCTGAAAGAACATTCCCCATCTAAATGTTTTAATTACCTACTACTACATTATTCAATACAGAACAGAGAGGATTTTAGAATGCTTAGTTGTTGTTTTAATCTATTTTTACCACTGAAAAGAAGAAAGAAAAAGGCTCACTAAGTTATGTATTGTTAGTTGGATATTTATTACATATATTTTTGGAGGATCTTGTTTCCTTGTAATCAAATACTCTGAAGTTCAAATCCATTACTT
>JAQZBX010090916.1:0-12453 GCA_029593785.1 Cabassous unicinctus
AATAAAAAAATAAAAAATAAAAAAGGAATAAACTTAACCAAGGATGTAAAACACTTGTATTCAGAAAACTGAAATGCATTCCTAAAAGAAGTCAAAAAAGACCTAAATAATTGGAAGAACATTCCATGCTCATGGATTGGAAGACTAAATATCTTTAACATGTGAATTCTATACAAAGAGATATAGAGATTCAATGCAATCCTGATAAAAATTACACCAGCATTTTAAAAAAATGGAAAACACAATTATCAAATTTATTTGCAAGGTTAAGGGGTCTGGAATAGCCAGAAACATCTTAAATAGGAAATGCTAAGTTGGAGTACTCTTACTTCTGGACTTTAAATCATATTACGTAGCTACAGTGGTAAAAACAGCATTGTCCTGACATAAAGATAGACACATAGACCAATGGAACTGAATTGATGGTTCAGAAACAGACCCTCATATCTATGGTCAAATGTTTTTTGACAATCCTGTGAAACTAAACCCAGCTGGGGCAGAAGAGTCAATTCAACAATTGGTGCTGGGAGAACTGGATATCCACATCCAAGGACCCCTATCTCACACCGTATACAAAAATTAACTAAAAATGGATCAAAGATCTAAATATAAAAGGTAGAACCATAAAGCTCCTAGAAGAAAATGTAGGAAAACATCTTCAAGACCTAGTGGTAGGTGGTGGATTCTTAAACCTTACACTGAAAGCACAAGCAATGAAAGAAAACATGGATAAATGGGACCTCCTCAAACTTAAACAGTTTTGTGACTCAAAGGACACTGTCAAGAAGGTGAAAAGGCAGCCCACTCAATGGGAGAAAAGTATTTGGCAACTACATATCCTATAAGATTTTGATTCCCACTCTATATAAAAAGATGGTACAACTCAACATTAAAAGATCAAGCAATCCAATTAAAAATGAGCAAAATACTTATATATACATATTTTTTTAAAAAGATATGGAAATGGGCAAAAAGCACATGAAAAAAATGTTCAATATCACTAGCTATTAGGGAAATGCAAAGCAAAACACCAATGAGATATCATGTCTCACTGCATAGAATGGCCATTATTTTAAAAAACAAACAATCAGTACCAGAGAGGATGTGGATAAACAGGAACACTGCTTCACTGTTGGTATGATTGTATAATGGTGCAGCTTCTGTGGAAGACAGTTTGGTGTTTCCTCAGGAAGCTAAATATGCCACATGATCCAGAAGTTCCTTTACTAGGAAAACTGTGACATAAACAGACATTTGCACACCGATGTTCTTAATGGCATTATTCACAATTGCCAAAAGAAGGATACAACCCAAGTGTCCATCAATCAATGAATAGATACACAAAATATGGTATATCATATGATGAAATACTATGCTGCAACAAAAAGAAATGATACTAGGACACATACGATAACATGGATGACTCTTGAAAACATTATAATAAGTGAAATAAGCCAGACACAAAAGGACAAATATTGCATGGTTTCACTAATATGAACTAAATATGAAGAATAATTGCATGGAGTTAAAACCTATAGTATAGGCTATTGGGAGATAAGAGGAGGCCCATGAAGGAGTACTAATGTGTGTAGGAATTTTAATTAACTTGACTGTGAAAGTGTGGAAATGGATAGAGTTGATGCTAACACATTATAGTGAGTACAACTGGTTTATAAATGGGATGGTGGCTGAAAAGGGTAGTCTAGGAAAGAAAGCTACCTTTCAAATGGCAACGGAAAGAAAGCTGGAAAATAATCTAGGGACTCAGTAATACAGTGAACCCATAGGTGGAGAATAGTGGTTAATAGTACAAAAGCAAGAATGTCCTTCTGTGAACTAGAATGGATGTACATCACAATTACAGGGTGTTGGAAATGTGGAGAAGCATGGGAAAAATACAATTAATGTAAACTATGGTTATAGTGAAGAGTAATACATTGAATCAATGCCAAAAATATTCTGTGTTAATAACAGTGGGGTATGGAAAAAATAGGCCAAATATACACTATAGACCATAGTTAGTGGTAATAGTCTGATGATTTTATCTCATAATTTGTAACAATTGTTCCACAATGATGTGGTGTGTTGGTGAAGGGGTGTTGTATGGGAATTCCACACATGTGCATAATTGATTTGTAACTTCACACTTTCTGTAATAAACATGTAAAAAAAAAAACACATTAGAGGCATACAATAGCAGACTCGAAGTGATTAAAGGAAAGAATAAGTGATACAGAAGACAGGACAGCTGAAATTGAATAGAGAGAAGAACAGAGACAGAAAAGAATGGAAAAAATTGAGCAGGGGTTCATGGAGGTGAATGACAACATGAAATGCAACAACATATATATCATGAGAGACCCAGAAGCAGAAGGGGAAAAGGGCACAAAGAATATTTGAAGAAATAATGCCCAAAAATTTCCCAGCTCTCAAAAAAGAAATGAACTTACATGTCCAAGAAGCATAGCATACCCTAATCAGAATAAATGGGAATAGACTTCCTCAAAGACACATACTACTGAGAAAGTCAAACATCAAAGAAAAAGAGAAAATTCTAAGAGAAGCAAAGGAGAAGCAAACCATCTCATACAGGGAACTCCCAGTAAGACTTAGCACCGAGTTCTCATCAGAAACCATGGAGGTGAGAAGACAGTGGTATGATGCAATTAGGACACTGAAAGAGAAAAACAGCCAGCCTAGAATTCTTTATCCTGCAAAATTGTTTTTCAGATATAAAGGTGAGTTAAAAAAAATTTACAAACAAACAGAAACACAGAGTGTTCTTTAAAAAAAAAAAAATCCACCTTTGCAGGAAAATCTAAAGGAAGACTTAGAGCCTGAAATAAAAAGACAGGAGAGAGGCTTGGATGAGATTATAGAAGACAAGAAGAGAAGAAAGGATGACCAAAGTAGTAAAAAGACAAAATGAATCATATTTGGATCAAAAATTAATACAAACAAGCAAAATACACTAAATGAAAGCTTACAAAAAAAAAGAAACCTAGAAAAATCACCACCAACAAGAACAGAAATAAAAAAGTTGGTATAACTGTATTAATATCAGACAAATTAGCCTTTATGGGAAAAATATTATTATCTATAAAGAGAGATATTTAATAAAATATCTAATTTATCTTGTTGATGTAATAATTCTATTGTATCCTTCCAACCACTCCTCAAAAATATACAAAGCAAAAATAGAATTAAAGAAGAAATACACAATCCACAAACAGTTGGCAATTGACACATCTCCTGTAATAAGATATAACAATAGATGAAAAGCAGTAAGTTAAAATATTTAAATAACATGATTAAAATATTGACCTAGGGAGTGAATGTGGCTCAAGCGGTTGAGCTCCCACCTACCACACTGGAGGTCTCGGGTTTGGTTCCCAGTACCTCCTGAAAAACACAAAAACAAACAACAAGGAAAAAAAAAAAAAGCAGCTCAGGGAAGCCGATGTGGCTCAGTGGCTGAGCACCAGCTTTCCACATACGAGGTCACAGGTTCAATCCCTGCCCCTGGTACCTCAAAAAAAAAAAAAAACTTGACCTAATAAACTCTGGGTAAAACTGTAGAATACATTCTTTTTGAATAAATGTTGGACATTATAAAAACTGACTATATGAAGAGCAAATCCTCCATTTAAAAGATTGAAATGATGTAGAGTATGTTCTGTGACCACGTATTTACAATAGAAATTTAAAAAAAAAGAATATAACTGAAAAATCCCTATATGTAAACAATATAATAAACACATGTTACAATCCAAAGAAAAACACTATAAATGGAAATTATAAAACATTTTAATGTAAATAATTATATAAATGCTATCTGTCAAAATTGTGAGAAGTAGTAAAAACCAAAGAGAAATTTTCAGTCCTATATTAGAATACAAATGCTTAGCTTGGATTCTTCCAAAAGTAGAATCACCTTTGAAAAGTTTTTAGGTGAGGGTAGCATATTTGATCTGTAATCTCAGTAAGGAGATGTTAGAGCACTGAAAAAGTAAAACATGGAAGAAGAAAACCTAAGATGTTTATTAATGGACTGTTACTGATGCAGAAACCCACAGCTTTAAAAAAATAAAAGTAAAACATGGAAGAAGAAAACCTAAGATGTTTATTAATGGACTGTTACTGATGCAGAAACCCACAGCTTGAAAAAAATAAACTCCCCTGGTCTCTCTCTCCCCTCCTTCCTCCCCTTTTCTCCATGGAATCCAGGTCAGGAAGATAAGTATCCTAGGCTGCCCCTTTGAATTGAAATTTACAACTCTATACAGATAATGACTCTTTTCCTCCCTAATGACCTGCATTTAGAAAGATAAGCTAACCTTGCTTCTCTGGCTTTGGAACCCTGCCTGCCTGCTTGCTCAGGAATTTGTCTGCTTAGTGTACCTATATAAACTTAGGAAAATCAGAAAACAGGGCTCAGAATTTGGAGAGTGAACTCTCCTCTGGGCCCGCACATAATAAAACTCTGTTCATATGTGCTTCCAGGAGTGCCATTTCAGTTATTTCCGGTTGACCCAACATTTGATTCCCTGACTGAGAAACCCAACCAAACAGGCCCTTTGTGCCTCCGGCTTGGGGCTGATGGGCATGGCCAAGGGCGATCTCCAAGCAAACGAGGTGGGCGCCAACTGTCCTCTTGACGGAACCTCCTTCTGAGGCAGTCCCCGGCAGGCCACATCCCTACACCCCAGCCTGACTCAGTGGGGAGGCGGACTGAACGGTGCCAGAAGACTCTGGAAAGGTAAGGCCCAGGGTGCCAAGCCCTCAGTCAGGCCTGTCTCCAGACAGAAGAGGAGACTGATCACCTCCTGAAATCTCAAGTACTGAGGTTCCAGAATAGGGCAATCCCTGTGGGAGGGCCTGCATAACCTCTGAGTGACTGTGTGAATGAATGAAGACGGGAAAAGCTTGCATCTGCCATACCAGTCTGTGACTCCTCGGCGTATGCTACGGAGCCGGTGTGGGCCCTAACCTGTTTTCTGCGGCTACGTCATACGGCATAATGGCCAACCTGAAATTTGCCCAGGCGCCTTAGCTAAGACGAGCCTAAGTTCTTGTGAGAGACACGGAGAGGTGGGCATATGAGTGCCTTGAAAGAGGCCACCCCTTCCTTTGTCTTTCTTGTGTCACCGACACAGGGTATGGGCTCATCACAGTCAAAACTTACTGTCTTAAACTGCATGCTCAAGAATTTCAAAAAGGGTTTTTCCGGTGATTATGGCAAACGGATGAACCCCAGCACCCTCTGAGCCTTATGTGAAGTAGAGTGCCCCACTTTTAACGTTGACTGGCCCTCGGAAGGGACTCTGGATATAGCCAGGGTCTGTGCAGTGTGGCTGGTGGTCACAGGAACTCCTGGCCACCCTGATCAGTTTCCCTACATTGACTCTTGGTTGGAGATAGCCCAGACTCTGCACTCTTGGGTTCGATTGTGCGTTGGAAAAAAGGGACAGAGCAGGGTCTTGATTGCACAGGGAATGGGGCTCCAGAAGCCAGTCATTCATCAAGGGTCCTTGGAGGAGGACCCACCACCACCCCCACTGCCATATGTTCTGGCTGCTCTAGCCTCTCCTCCTAGCCCAGGAGCACAGGCAGATCTCCCAGAAACACCCCCACCTTCTGTCTCTCCTCCTAGCCCGGGAATGCAGGCAGATCTCCCAGCGATACCTCCACCTTCCGCTCCTCCGGGAACATTAACCCCTCTGAGGAAAGCCCTGCAACCCCACTAGCAAGGAGACTCCGGTCGGCACAACCTGCATTACAGATGCCCCTCCGTGAAACACAGGGTCCAGTCCAGATCAGGGAAATGGGACCATCCAACCCAGGAAGCCTGTATTATACTACCAGCCCTTCACAACTACAGACCTCTTAAACTGGAAGCACCACACCCCCTCCTACTCGAAAAAACACCAGGCCCTTATTGATCTCTTGGAATCCATTTTCCAAACTCATCGTCCTACTTGGGATGATTGCCGCCAACTCCTCCTGACGTTTAATAGGGAGGAGAGATGATGAATTCTGACAAAAGCCCGAAAGTGGCTGCAGGAGCAGGCCCCTATTGGCGCCTTAAACCAGGAAGATTGGGCATGAGAAGTGGCACCAGAAATCCAACCTAACTGGGACTTCATCACTGAACAGGGACTGGCTGCACTCCAGCAATACCGGGAAGTGCTCCACTGAGGGGTCTGAGAGGGGACAAAATGACCCACAAACATAACAAAGATGACTTTAGTTACTCAAAAGCCCGATGAGTCTCCAGGAGATTTCTATAAACGGCTTTGCAAGGCCTTCAGAATCTACACTCCTTTTGACCCAGTAGCTCCAGAAAACCAGAGGATGGTGAATGCCACCTTTGTTGTACAGGCAGCAACAGACATTAAAAGAAAGCTCCAAATATTAGAAGGGCTCGCAGGGATGAACATCTCTCAACTACTGGAAGTCGCCAACAAAGTATTCGTCAATCGAGACGAAGCCGCCGAACGAGAAGCCAAGAAGTGAGTAAAACATCAAGCCTTCCTACTAGCAGCAGTCTTAGGAAATCCTGACCCCACCAGATGAGAAGGGGGGAAAGTGCTAGAAGGGTGCTGCTGGCCAGAAACCAATGTGCTTACTGCAAAGGGACTGGACACTGGAAAAATGAGTGCCCCCAAAAGACTTAGGTGCACAGAGGGAACATCCCTAAAGGGAAATACTGACCTGAGCCCCAAAACCATCTGCTCGGGCTGGTAGTACTCAAACCTGAATAGGGGTGACCGGGCTCCCTGAAACTTGGCCCCAACAAGCCCATGGTCAAACTGCAAGTCAGGGGCCAGTCAATGACTTTCACGGTGGACACTGGTGCTGACCATTCTGTGGCCACAACCCCCATCACCCCCTTTAGCAGAAAAACTGCTAATATCATAGGAGTGACTTGGGACCAGTCAAGCCAACGGCTTTTTTGCCAGTCAAGAATTTGCCAGCTCAGTGGCCACAAAATGACTCATGAATTTCTGTACCTGCCTGAATGTCCAGTTCCCCTGCTTGGTAAGGCCCTCTTAACCAAACTGGGGGCCCAGATTACCTTCAAACCTGAAGGGCCTGCAAGCTTAAGCCTCGGGACCGGCCTCACTCTCGTCATCATCATGCCCTGAAGCGAAGAATGGAGACTTCATGCGGAAGAAAGTTCAGGTGAGAGTCCAGAAAAACTGCTGGAACTTTTCCCCCAGGTTTGGGCAGAAAAAAACCCACTGGGAATGGCATGGAACCATGCACCCATCATCATCGACCTGAAGCCTGGAGAGATCCTGATCTGGCAGAAGCAGTATCCAATCCCCCGCGAAGCGCAATTGGGCATAGGCAAACATATAGATCGCCTGAAGAGGGAGAGGAACTGAATCAAATGTCAGTCACCTTGGAACACCCCATTATTGCCAGTAAAAAAGCCAGATGGGACCGGGTATCGACCAGTGCAGGATTTGCAAGCCATTATTAACGCCACTCTCACCTTGCATCAGGTTGTTCCCAACCCGTACCCTTTGTTAGGACAGCTGCTGCCTGAAGCCATCTGGTTCACTTGCCTGGACCCGAAAGATGCCTTCTTCTGCCTGCGGCTGGCCCCACCAAGCCAGCCTCTGTTTACCTTTGAATGGCAAGATCCCAAAACCTGGCAGAAAACTCAGCTAACCTGGACCAGGCTCCATCAGGGCTTCAAAAACTCCCCTACCCTTTTCAGGGAAGCCTTGGCAGCAAATTTGGCCACCTACCCCTGGAAGACTGCAGGTTTGTCCTCTTACAATATGTAGATGACCTCCTACTTGCCAGTGAAATGAACGTGGACTGCTAGAGAGGGACCCAGACTCTCCTACAACTTCTAACACAGACTGGGTACAAAGTATCTTGGAGAAAGGCCCAGATCTGTAAACAGCAAGTCAAGTACCTGGGATTCAGCATCACACAAGGGCACTGGACGCTTGGACCCTTCTGCACCATCCCTAGCCCCACCACAAAAAGAAAGCTTCGCGAGTTCCTTGGGGCTGCAGGGTTCTGCCGCATCTGGATTCCTGGGTTTGCAGCCATGGCCAAGGCCTTTACAAAGTTTTGGCTGGTCCGGAAAAAGAGCCTCTTGCCTGGGGAGAAGCTCAACAGGGGGCCTTTCAAAACATCAAAAGACAACTCGGCCGAGACCCTGCCTTGGGGTTCCCAGATGTAACTCGAAACTTTAACCTGTTCGTGCATGAAAGAACAGAGTAGCATTGGGGGTTCTCACACAAACAGTAAGCCCCTGGCAAAGACCTATTGCTTACCTCTCTAAGCAGCTGGACTCTGTGGCTGCAGGGTGGCCACCCTGCCTAAAGTCTTTGGCAGCAACTGTGACCCTTGTCAAAGAAGCCGACAAATTAACTCTCAGACAGGCCATTCACGTTATGGTGCCACACGCAGTCACTGCCCTAGTGAACTCACACAGGCATCGGTGGATATCGAATCCCCGGCTCACACATTATCAAGGTTTACTCTGTGAAATCCCCAGAGTGACAACAGAAATGGTGCACAGTGTAAACCCTGCTACCTTTTTGCCAGAGGAGAAAGGGGCTCCAGAACACGACTGTGTCAAAGTGACAGAAGAAGTTTACGCCAGTCACCCCAACCTCCAAGACAAACCCCTCCCTTCCCGAGATCAGACACTGTTTACAGATGGGAGCAGTCTTGTCAAAAAGGGGAAAAGCTTGCTGGGTATGCAGTCACTACTACTGAACGGGTGGTGGAAGCAGCGTCTCTACCGCAGGGATGGTCTGCACAACAGGCAGAGCTCTGGGCGCTGGTCCGAGCCCTGCAGCTAGCCACTAGGCAAGCAGTAAACCTTTACACTGGCTCTAAGTATGCCTTTGCTACCATTCATAACCACGGGGCAATTTATAAAGAAAGAGTTCTCCTAACCGCAGGGGGAAAGGAAATCAAAAACGAAGAAGAAATTCTCCAACTGTTAGAAGCAAACTGGAAACCAAACAAAGTCACCATCATCCACTTCCAGGGTCATCAGAAAGGAATGGATATGGTCACTCAAGGAAACAGGTTAGCTGACAAAGCAGCTCGGCAAGCAACTGAAGGAACCCATGGAATACAAGTCCCGGAATTAACACCGCAACTGTCCCTCTTAGGACAAGAGACTGATCAACTAAGCTATACCCAGGAAGAACAGGAGTGAGCTGAAAGAGAAGGGGAAGCCAAACCCCCAAAGGAACTTGGCTGCTCCTGGATGACTGGATTTTTGTACCAAAAGGAGCTGCTCATGCCCTCATTCAGCAATACCACCAACTCACCCACCTAGGGAAAACTGTGCTAGAAGTCTTGCTCAGGAGATACTACTACATAGCCCAGCTAACTACTCTCTGTGCCACCATCAGCAGCCAGTGCCAAGTTTGTGCCAAAAACAACCCCTTGCAGGGCCCCTGAACTCCAGCAAATGTCCAGCACACAGAACGGCCCCCTTTGAAGATATCACAGTAGACTTCACAGAAGTGAAACCAAGTTGGGGGTACAAATATCTGTTGGTGGTGATATGCACCTTTTCAGGTTGGCTTGAAGCTTTCCCCACTCGCACCGAGAAGGCAAGAGAAGTGACTAAGGCTTTACTTAGAGAAATCATTCCACGACATGGGCTGCCACTGTCAATTGGAAGTGACAATGGCCCAGCCTTTGTGGCTGCGGTAGTCCAAGAACTAGCAAAAATGTTAGGAATCAAGTGGAAACTCCATACCGCTTACAGCCCCAGAGCTCAGGGAAAGTTGAACGCATGAATCGAACCCTCAAAGCCACCCTTGCCAAATTCTGCCAGGAAACTGGTCTTCCCTGGGTAGACTTACTTCCCTTGACCCTTCTTCGAGTTAGGTGCACCCCAGGACCCACTGGCTATTCACCCTTTGAAATTCTATTTGGGCAGCCACCCCCAATTATCCGGGCCTTCAGAGGAAATCTCAAACTTCTGGGGGAGGCTAGCCAAGATTCCATTCTCCAGCAGCTAGGGAAAACTCTAGCCGACACACATAAAACTGTCTTGTCCCGGAATCTCATCCCCCTGGGACACCCAGTGCACCCCCACCAGCTAGGGGACTTAGTCTGGGTCAAAAACTGGAAAATAGAACCCCTTCAGCCTTCCTGGACAGGTCCACCTACTGTGATCCTTGTAACTCCTACTGCTCTTAAAGTTGCAGGCATCATCCCTTGGATCCATCATTTCAGGGTCAAGAAGGCACATCTCAATAAAAAGCAGGACAGCTGGACAGCCCAACCTGTACCCGGCCACCCCTTGAGAGTGTGAGTCACCTTGGATCCTTGAGCACCAACCTCGTCAAAAGCCAGCTGAATGGACTCCTTCTCCTGGTGGCCTGTGCTTATATGGCCTGCTCACCTTGGTATTTGGAGTTTGACTCACTGCTGTGGCCCCTGCAGACTGGACTGTTGTGAATAGAGCCCTAATTGCAATTGCTTACTGGTGTAGAGTAGGATGTTTCTGTGTCTTAGCTTGCTTGTCCTTTATTTCCTTGCCTCCTCCCTAAGAGCTGACACCCGTCCCCAAAATCTATGGCAGCTGCAAGTTAGTCAAAGCTTGGGCAAACAATCCATGCTGAACACTTCAGTCTCATTCTCAGCAGGTGCTACTTCAGCCTCTGTAATATTTGACGCTTGCAGGGCAATGCAAGATCACGCTCCTTACACCTTGCTGGTTGCCCCAGACCCCCACGCCCCCATACCGGCCCCCAGGAGAAGGTGTAGGGTTCGCAGCTATGGGAGTTATGACAAATACCTCTGCTGAGACCCCCCAAAAGGCAGAGGATTCTGCTGCTCTTCAAGCTTGCTAGTAGGTGCCACCGCTCCTTGGAAGGGAGTCCAACCGACATCTCTATATCTCCCACAGAAAATCCCCAGCCCGGCAGGGTGTGGCATAGAAACCTGTGACCCCATAAAACTCACCTTATTAAACATAACCACAGATCAGAAAATACCTTTTTAAAGGCCCAGGCAGGACTGAAACTAGGAATCAGAATATACAACCCATCAGGGCCGGACCCAGGAAACCTCATACTGGTCCGACTGATCCCGGTAACCCAACCCCTAGAAAAATCCCTGATGAAAAATATCAGTAAAGCCACCCAGACACTAAAAGCCAAGGTTAAAACAGCCCCCTGCAACGTTCTTTTGAACCAGGTTCGAAATTTCCACCAACTCCTAAATAAATCTCGACCCGATACCGCCGCCTGCTGCTGGCTATGCACTTCCTCCAGTCTAACCATCTTCCCTGTATCTGTCCCATGGAATGTAACCCCCCTAACCCATGACAATTCTGCGGTAGGAACCAGGTCCTTCCCAATCTGCATAATCAAATCCCCAGGAAAACTGGCTAACTGTAAAAACATAACTACCAGGTCTCCTTCAACAATCCTCCCTCTTGGAAGGGCCAACTGTGACACCACCCGCCCACTCAATGAGCCTGACTGATGCGCCACAAACTGCACCATCTGGGTCTGTGGCACCAACGCCTACCGGTGCCTACCCCAGGATGGCCAGGGCATCTGCTACCTGGCTTAGCCAGTACCATGGTTTTCAGTGTATGGAAATGAATTGCCTGGAGAGCTCTCCCAAGCCAAACGAGCAATATAGGCAATTCCGATACTCTTAGGACTAGGAGTAGTCGGAAGTGCAGCAGTAGCGGGGGCTTCTTTCACAGTTCGTCAGGAGGGCTTACAAACACCAGCTCGGGAAACATCAAATGACCTTGAAGAAATATCGAGGGCTCTCATCGGGCTGCAAGACCAGATAGACTCATTGGCGGAAGTGGTTTTGCAAAACAGGCGAGGACTAGACTTGCTCACCACAAGTTCAGGGAGGATCTGTCAGGCCCTGGGGAAGAATGTTGTTTTTATGCAAACTCCTCAGGAATAGTTAGGGACAAAGTAGCCCTGCTAACGGAGCGAACCAAAGACCGTTTAAACCGTGTACACCGGGCATCTATCCAATGGAAATTACTTCCAGCATCTCCTCTCCTGGATTTTGCCATTTATGCCAGTAATAGCCTCAGTCTTTTTCCTCTTAACTTTTGGGCCATGCATTCTACGGTGCCTAACACAGTACATCACTTCCTGCTTAAACGCCTTAAAACACCAAGTAATGCCTCATGTTAAATATCAGCCCTTGGGGACTATAGAAGAATCCCCAGGATAGCAAGTGATGCCCCATAAAGAATTATAAAGGAATCAAAAGGGGGCAATGATGAGGGAAGCGCCAGGATCCCAACCCCGCCCTCAGCAGAAACCCACAGCTTTAAAAAAGTAAACTCCCCTAGGTCCCTGGTCTCTCTCTCCCCTCCTTCCTCCCCTTTTCTCCGTGGAATCCAGGTCAGGAAGATAAGCACCCTAGACTGCCCCTTTGAATTGAAATTTACAACTCTATACAGATAATGAC
>JAQZBX010090917.1:0-12453 GCA_029593785.1 Cabassous unicinctus
TGGGGTGGCCGCTCCTGTAGGAGCTGAGGAGCTGTTTCTCTCCCGCGGCGCGCACCCACAGTCCCCGCTCCATCCCCCAAGAGTGTGTGTTCCCCGCGAGGCCGTAGCGAGGCGGCTCCTGGCGTTCCCGCGCGGGCTCCAGGCGATGGCGGCGAGGGGACCACCCGTCCGTTCGCCGCCGGGGTCGGGGTCAGCGGTCCTCAGCTCTCGGCTCGGTTCGCTGCGTCTCCTCATCCTTTTTCAGGTGGTCGCCGGGCTCTGGGGTCCGGCCGGCGCGGGGGACAGCTCCCCGGGAGGTGAGCCTGGGCTGCGGGAGGGGTGGGTCCGGGGCGTTCGTCCCCGCGCTGGGGTGGCCTGGGATGCACGCGGCGCGGGCCGGGAGAGCCGAGAGGGAGCGGCCCGCACCGAAAGCCTTGTTGGTTAGGGCGGTTATTATTTTTTCCCCTGGGGATTTAGCGTGATGTTTCCGTTTAAATGCACAAATCTGTTAATTTAACTGCAGAGAAAAGTGTGTTTGTTTTTTGTTCCATGACCTGCATCACTGGAGACTGTTGTGTGACTTGGTGCATACTTCCATACAACTTTTTCAATGAACGATTCCACCCCAGCAGGGCTTTCCTTTCGTAGAAGCAGGTGGGCTTCCCACTTGGTTATTTTCTTCTCAGGGAAGAACGGAGGCTCATTGGGTTTAATACTAGGGATTAAGACTTGATCTCTTCGCTCTCCCAGGATTTGAAAATCTTTGCCTTTGCCCAAGGATGAAATTTGTATAATGCTCAGCAGCAGACTTCCTGGCTGCTGGGCTAGTCCTTGGCATCCTAAGTTCCTCAGCGCCTTAGAGCGGTGCAGTTTTTCAAACGACTCTGTGTCGAGATGTTTTGGACAGGAATAGAAGCTACACATAAATGCTTGCTACTTCTTCAAATTTCAAGTGCTTTCACAAGTTTTAGAGACAGTTCTCCCAATACCCTGAAGAAAAATACTGCCACTTATGGAGCATCTATGGTGTATATAGAAAAGGTAAGAATTCTTTAAGAGATGAAAGCAGAAGTTCACGACATCAGTATTTCACTTTTTATGTGTGTGCTTCTTAAAAAGAGGAAACATTGGGTATGAGAAGGACCTTTTCTTGTCTTTCCTTCCTTAAGGTTTTAAAATTATGATTCCTGTTCGAGGAAGTAATAAATTTGAAAACTAGAATTACTTATTGCAGGTGGGGGATTTTAACCTGAGTGTATTGCTTAATGTAGACTGAAGAGAAGTAATGTGGAGGTTGATTTAAGCAAATAAAGCCCTGTGCACAGGGAGTCATAGTTTTAACATTTCCTTCTTTGGAAATAGGGATAATACTGCTTACCTTTTCAGGATTAAATTATATATATATATATATATATATATATATATATATATAAAATGCCAGGCAGAGTGCCAGACACTCTAGAAAACGGTAGTTCCCTTCCCTTTCGGTGCAACTGGAACTTTTGAATGCAGATCTTTACCTATCTTAATAAAAAACAAGCATCAAATGGTGTAAATAGCTATCTCCGTTCATGCATGATGTTGAGTGTACTACCAGAGTTGGCTGCTTCCTGCTTTCTGCCTTTCTCTCTTATAGTGACTGCCTCTCATAATAACTATCACATTGTATTACATCTTTATGTCTTCTTTTCTTTTGTCCCATGTGAGCTCATTAAGAACTGGGATTTTATCTCTTCTATCTTTGTATCCCCAAGACCTAGCTTATTGGAGGAGCCCAATAAATGTTTGTGGAATGAATGAATGGAACATTAATTACTCCTTGGGTATCAGTTTCCTTACTGAGAGATCATGAAAGGCTCCCCCTTCCAGCTCTAAAATTCTAGATTTGTGTGTGCTCTTGGTAAATGATCCACCTTGAAGAACAAAGAGATACCGGATGATGATGGAATTGCACACTTGCCTCTTTTGTGTATAAATGCCTTGCTTTTGTGTATAAGTGCCTTTCCATATGGGATGGCTGAAAGAGTAGATCTGTCACTAACTTGCTTGTGTTTCCTTTGGCAGATTTCTTGACCTTGCTGATCCTTTATGTCTTCCTCTTTAAAATGTGAGGTATAGCAGATTTTTTTTTAGGTCTTTTCAACTATAATTACTTTGGTATTTTCATTTCTTGTCTTCATATTCATTCTATATTCTAAATAATAACTCTTCCTTATGGTTTTCTGTGAGCCAATCCCCATGAAAAGAGAATGTCTAGTCTGCCAGCAGCCATATCTATTTGACTAATGGAAGGCCACGGGCCTGTGGAAGGTGGCTCAGGAGGCGATTTTGTCTGTGTTAAAGTATAGATAATTAACTAGTACATTAAGATAATACAAACCTTTTAAACTGTGACCTAAACTGTGATTGGGATGGCGATTTATAGAAGTTAGATAGTCATTAGTCACTTATATTTCTTGGCTGTGTAATGTTTTAAATGGCTGACATTTTATTTTTAGTATATATAGTGACTGAGTTCTGTTTCATTCAAAGGCAAATAAAATAATTATTTCATAGAAAATGAGAGTCTTGAAAGATTTCTTCTCACTTTTAGTCATTTTCATTAACATTTTCAGAAGCTAACAGAAATAGACACATGGTGTATGCCCTCTCTACTTTTATTATGATTACATCTGAGTCTCCAGGTGCCTCTGATACTTAGATACATCTTTTGCACAATTAAATTTGAAATTAAAAATTATTTTGGTTTGCTTGCACATACTAAACATGCTTCTCGAGCTAGACTGTGAGCACGTGGAAGGTAGGGTTTTATTCATCTGTATACCTCCTGATAGCCACAGATATACCTGAGTTTATGAATGTAGCCTATTAATGGAATTTTGAAAAGCTGTTGAGTCATTTGTCAGAATAGGGTTTTTTCCAACCTATAAACTATAAATTAGATCTAGCAAGTCATTTTTTCAATGAATAGGATATGGGCTTTTAGTACAGTAATTTCAGTACAGAACATGTTTCTTCTAATACCATTATTTTTCTCCCTTAAGAATCAGAATTAAATTATTTCAGATATTTTAAGTTTATATTAAATAAGCATATCTTGACAATAAGAATACTTAAATAGAATAATTTCTGAAATAAGTTTAGAATTTATTTCTTTAGATATCTTCTCCCCATAGCTTACGCATAATTTTATAATGACACTAGGATAGATAAAATTATTTTTACTGGTACTTTTCTGCTCTGTAACTAAAAGTTTAATTTAAATGTTTTGTTTCCATTTTATGAAAACGTTTCTTCTACTGTTTGCTTCAGTGACCTCATGCTCTTTTCTTCTAAAGTAGAATTATAGAATATAGCTTTTTGAATTCTGACAAAAAAAGACAATATGACTTAATATTTTCATTTCTTTTTATTTTGTGGCCAGTGATATGAATGGAATTGGGCAAAACTTTTTCCTATAGGTCAGAGTTACTCAATCTCTGACATTTACAATTCTGTGTAGTTGGGGGGCTGTCCTGTGCATTGTGGGATGATTGGCAGTATCCCTAGCCTGTGTCCACTAGATGCCACTAGCACCTCCTCCCCCACCGTGCCCCAGGTCATGACAACCAAAAATACCTCCAGATATTGCCAAATGTCCCCGGGGGTGGGGGGACAAAATTGCCCCCCCCCAAAAAAAACAACAACAACAACAACAGCCCCACAACAAACAAAAAACACCACTGTTCTAGGTCTTGTACACCAGGGCTTCTCAAACTTTAATGTGCACACGCATACCCTGGGGATCTTGTTAAAATTCAGATGCTGATTGAGTGGGTTAGAGGTGGGGTCTGAGAGTCTGCATTTCTGACAAGCTCTCAGGTGATGTGGGCTTTGAATAGCAATGGTGTGAACAATTCCCATTCATATCAAGTGAGTGAACTCTCAAGGGACTCCAATGAAACTAAGTATGAGAGTAGTGAATTTAGAATGAATTATAGCAAAGACACTAAAGAACAATAGAAACAAAAAACAAAAGAAAAGAAAACAAGCACTATCTCACCATCCTCACAATTTCTATCTTTGCTTTTACATATTTCCTTCCAGCCTTAAGTATTCATACGTAATAGGACAATTTTAAAGAGAAAATTTGCAAGGGTCTTATCAAGGTCATAAGGGCTATATTGAACTGAGGCAACTTCATGTACCATCAGGTGTTTCATTTCATAAAACTGTAAATGTACTAGCTCATGTATATTTATTGCCAGTTGCAAGATTTACGATGTCAAATTAAGGTAGTGAGCTATGCAATTACTTGATCTGATGATGCTCAAACTTTTTTTCAGTGTGAAAGTTGTCTCTTTCCTTGAGAACTATTGACTGGACCTAAATTTAACACTGCCTAAGGGTCATTTTCTTATTATATAATTCTGTGATAAAAATCAATATAAAATATAATGAAAATCCTGAAGCCAACAAATACCCTCTGCATTTCATCTGTAACACTTAAAATAACGATGGGTGAGCATGTCACATTGAAAATGTGGGATATAGTACACAGTTCCTGTCATTTACAGGATGGTTGATTATGGTCACAGCTTTATCTTGCTATTGCTTAAAATAGTCCCTCTAGAACTGCTGTAAAGAGGGTTTTTTTTAAAAAGGACTCTTAGACACTTTCTGTCAACTTAAAAAAACAAGGAGACTCAGGGGGAGAATTAACTACTCTAGGAATACTTTGATTATGAACTGGACATATATGATGTATATCACTCTTACATACCTTTTTATATATATTATGTTATTTCATTTGATGACATTCTCCTGACAGTACCCAGAAAAACTTAAAACTTCCTTACCCTTGACTCAGCAGTTCCACTTCTGAGTCACTGTTAGAGAATTACTTGCATGAGTATGAAAAAATAGATATAAGAAAATGCTTATTATTGCATTTTTTATAATGGCATTATTAGAAATAACCAAAAATTGAAGACTGTAAATGCCCATCAGTGATGAAAATTTAAATAAGTTACGGTACATCCATAATGCAGACTGCTTTGCAGCTATGGCGATAAATAGATATCTATTGACATGATATAGTATTGAATGAAAAAAACACGTTACATGACTTAGAAAGAGGAAGACATTTGTTATTCGTGTGTGTGTGCATCTTTTATAATGTCTATACATCAGACTTAACAATAGTTACCCTTGGAAGAAGGGAAGCGAGGAGGAGGAGAGGATGAATTCCAGCTCTTTATGTGCTCCTGTGTTTGAATTTTAACAATGATCATACATTAATTCTGTAATTAAAGCATTATTTTGAGAAAAATAAAAGCAAATCGTGGCCTAGTTCCACCCCGGCTACTTACTACTTACTTATGGTGTACCAGTGTTTCTCAACCAGGGACAATTCCCAGTCCTTACCCCCCACCCACTTGCAGGGAACATAGGGGAATATCTGGAGATATTTTTGGTTTTCACAATGTGAGAATAATCTAGTGGGTAGAAGCTAGGGGTGCTGCTAAACATCCTACAGTGCACAGGACAGCCCCTACAACTCCAGCCTGGAATGTCAACAGTGCCAAGTTGGGAAATCCTGTGTTAGACTCCAGGACCGCAGCCATAATCACATATGCGGGCTGTGCACCGTAATATCGGGGCACCATTCACATTGTGTGGTAACATAACATTTTATAATTATGATGTAGTGAAAGTAAATAGATGTACACGTTTGTGCCCCAGGAAGGCGGACACCATGTGTTTGTTTTCTGCTGTACCCCTGGCACCTAACACAGAGGCTGGCACAGGGTAAGCAGCCAGTCAATGTTGTTGAATGAATGAATGAATGAATGAATTGACTGACCTAAATATATGTTAGGCTTTCATATACCCAAGTTGTAGCAGATGCTAAAGATTTAAGAAGAATTTATGGAAGAAACTTAAAATTATAGCAGATGCTGTCTGTTAATTTATCTTTATCTGCAGATAGGTGAAAGACTGTTAATATTCATATTTATTCATATTTAGCTACAGAACACTTTGATTGACTTTTTTAAGAACCCACATTTTTTAAAAAAATAAGAAAATCATGGTTCTTTGTGGAAAAATGTCAAATGTTTACTTGCTAGAATTGTTTTTTAAAATTCTTAGCTATCTTTCATTTTGGCTATCTACTGTATTTTCTGGACAACAGTGCCCATATACCAGGTGATTTAGTGCAGAAGACTTTGAAAAACCATTTTAAACTGCTTTAGACACTACCAGACATGGTAGGATAATGTACATTATTTCATGTGATCCTCACAGCAGCCTTGGTAGCTAACAGAAGTTATCCTTTTAATTTGTTAATATTTTATAATAGAAAAATTCAAACATAGACATAGACAAAAATGGTCAAGTATAATGAACAAAGAGTACTTATCAGGAAGCGGGTGTGGCTCAGTGGATAGAGCCCCCGTTTACCATATGAGAGGCCCGGGTTCCCGTCCCGAGGCCTCCTTGTGAGGGCACCCCGGCCTGAGCGGTTCGGTGGGCTGATGCAGCAACCTCAGGGCAGGAAGCGGGTGTGGCGCAATGGATAGAGCACCCGTTTACCATCTTAGAGGCCCCTGGTTCGCTTCCCGGCGCCTCCTTGTGAGGGCAGGCCAGCTCGCACAGTGCCTAGGGCTGATGCCGCAAGACCTCACAGCAAGGGGGAGATAAGCAGACACAGAGAAGACACCCAGCGAATGGACACAGCAGCACAAGCAGTAAGGGGGGGATAAATAAATAAAAACAAATAAATCTTAAAAAAAAAAAAAAAAGTACTTATCCACTTTTAACAATTACTGACATTTTGCCAACAGATAGCCTTATTTTGTATAGATTAGAAAATTGTGACATGTAGAGGTTATAATTAACAGCCAATTAATGGTGCAGAGTATTCAAATTAAGGTTTTCAACCTTGCAGCGCTGTGTCTTTTCCTCTTCACCACACTAAAATTAAGGGCAAGTTACACTTCTCTGAAAGTATACGTGGTTTCACTAAATGACTTGAACTTGCGATATTCGTGGTAAGTCATTCTCCCAAATTCTTAAACTTGAGACAACACTAAATCAATAATATTCAGAGTTAAAATTGAATTTGCAAAACCCAAATTTTTTACATTTGTACTTTTTTTTTTAGGTATTCAACTTAGTTTTTCTCTTGTTAATTAGGGAGTACTTTGAACTACTTCAGAAGAATTGTTCAGAAGAATTGCTAATTTTTTTGTTCTTTTCCTATTTTTAGTGCCTTTAACTGCTTGGTTCTCTTTGTTTTTCTGAAAAATGTGATTTATGTGGCTTTTAGCCACGTAATTATTATGATTAGCTTTAAAGGGTATATAGATTTGAGGAAAGTGTTTTATTGAACTGTCATTGTGCTGTATTGAGAGTGCCAGTGCCACAGATATGTTGTTACTTTGTATTTTTGCAAGTTTCTGTTGCCTAAGGTAATCTGTACTGAAACCATCTTTGTTGGGCTATGGGGAAGTTTTTAAGTAGAAATCAGTAGCTCTGCAGGCAGTGATTGCGTTTGTTGCAATATTTTTGTGTATTTGCTTATGGAGATCTATCAGTTACCATTACTTTAACAGTCATTTGTGGAATGATAAGAAAAGCCCTGTGCTGGGTATTTTATATGCACAATTTCATTTAATCCTCACAGTAATCTTAAAAGGGATTATCCATTTTACAGATGAAGAAACTGATATGCGAAGAAGTTAAGTAACTTGCCTCCAGGTCACACAATATGCATTAGACTGGATTGAACCCAAACTATCTTCAAATCCTGAGTTCATAACCAGTATGTTACTTCATATTCAAATATGAGTAAGACTGTAGGACAAGAAAAACCCAGTTTAGCTTAAATATTAAGGCATTTTACTGTATCTTGTAGTGTTAGAAAAATTCAATGTGACTCTTGCTCACAAGCACATAGAGCTACAGATTTAAATTTAACCAGATTTAGCTCCACCAAAAATGTGGACTTCCTCACTCAATCTTTACTTGAATCCATCCATTATCTGTTATCTGTACCTTCACATCCGAACCACCGTCCTCATCCTTATCACCCCAAGATTTCCCTACCCCAGGTACCATGCATATTTTAAGATTCACTGAGAACCGATAAAAAAGCTTTGAGAAAAACCTTTAATGGGAAGGCAGATTTGAGACACTAGCTTTCGCTTATGACCATCCAGATGTGGACTCCAATCCATCTGCTCTGGGCAAGAACCCAGAGGGAACCCTGTGGGGTTTCCTTCAAGACAATGTCTGCAACTTCAAGAAGCCTCATAATCCTGAAGAGCGAATTTATAGCGCTTTTGTGAGATTTGCTTCACAAACAATGATAAAACTTCTGAATAGTTAGAGATAAATGGGAATTTTCATATGGGACTGACTCATTGATTCATTCATGTATTGATTCATCAACAAACTGAGTACCTACTATGTGCCAGTATATTGTTATGTGCTGGGGATATAATGATGAATTAAACATAGTACATGATGTCATTAGCTTACCCCACATGGGAGAAAACAGATATTAATCGGATACACCCAGGAATGTACAATTACAACCCGGGTAAGGGTTCTATGCAGAAGAACCTAATAGAGACTTTGGGTCAAGGAAGAGTCCCTGAGGAAATGATGCCTGAGTCGAGATCTAAAGGACGAGTACAGATTAGCAGGTGAGGGGGAGAGAGAGCGTTTCAGACAGGGCGGAAGAGCACGTGTCTCATAGGAGGAGGTGGAGTGTGGTGTGTTGGAGACACTGCACTGTCACTGTGGCTGAGAGGCTGGAGGGCACAGACTGTGCAGGACTTTGGCCATAAGCAGTTTGGTCTATCTTAAACAATGGGAAGCTACAGTTTTTTGGGTTTTTTTTGGCTTTTTTTTTTTTTTTAAAGCAAAGGGCAACGATCAGATCTGTGTTTTGAAAAGGTCACTTGGAGATCTGTGCAGAGAACCAGTTGGAGGGGGCCGAAAAGATGCGTGGAGACCACTTCCAGTAGTAGACTCTTGCTCCATTCCTGATGAGAAATGCAGACAGCTTGCACTAGGATGGTGGTAGTGGGGGTGGTAAGAAATGGACAGACTGGGGAAATATTTGGGAGATAAAATCAAGTTTCTGATGGAAAGGCTATGGAAATGAGTGAGAAAGTGGTGTCAAAGATGACTCCTATGTTTTTGGACTGTGGAACTAGACAGATAATGGAACTCCTCCCTGTGATAGGAAGCACTGGGAGGGGACTATTTTGGGGAAGATCATAAATTTGTGCCATGGTTTTGCACTTGTTGAGTTTGTGATATCTTTAAGACATCAAAGTGGAGATGGTTAAAGGATGTTCGGGTCTGGACTGAGGGAAGAGGTCCGCATTTGAGATACATATTTCATAAAATCAATCTCTCTTTTTTTCCCTGAAGCTTATTTTAGTTGCAGTACCCTTGGAAATGACCTTTTGGGATTCTGTGTTATAAATAAATAGTTAGCTATAGTAGAATTTCTTGGATTTCTATTGCTGAGTGTAATTTTATAAGCCTCCTGTGAAATTTATAAAAATAATTGATGGGTGCCTTAAAAAAATCCCTGCTATGCTTGCTTCAACAGCACATATACTAAAATAATTGGAATGGTTCAGAGAAGATTAGCATAGCCCCTGCATAAGTATGACACATGAATTTGTGAAGCATTCCATTTCCATATTTTTCAAGGAGTAGATTATCTTATGTTGGGGAATGTTGTCACCATTGGATTAGCATTTTTTCCTTTTTTATATTGACTTTTCTGTGAGAAGAGCCTTGATCAATCAAAATCCATTTCAACTGAGGAGATCTTGACTCTTCTTTTTTTTTTCAGGAGGTAACAGGGATTGAACCCAGGACTTTGTACATGGGAAGCAGGTGCTCAAACCACTGAGCTACACCTGCTCCCTTGACTCTTTTGTTGGGGTATCACCCACTAAACCTGTTATTATTTTGTTTATAATTAATTTCCTTGAATGATCATGTCTCACTTGGATTTTCTTTTATGATATGTGTAGCAGAAAGAACATATATATAAACAAAACTCTTTAGCCATATTACTTCTACCAGGAAAGCTAGAAAATATAGAAGATGTCATATCGCTGCTTTTTCTATCTAAAGAGAAGGGGTCCTCAACGTTCAGTTGATGTGGTTGTGCCTTTGGTCTTTTTTATTTTTTATTTATTTTATTTTTTATTTTTAAAGATACTTAGATTATACAAATGTCACATAAAAAATATAGGAGATTCCCATATGCCCCGCTCCCCACGCCTCCCACATTTTCTCACATTATCAACATCCTTCATTAGTGAGGTACATTCATTGCAATTGATGAACACATTTTGGAGCATTGCCACTAAACGTGGGTTAAAGTTTACATTATAGTTTACACTGTCTCCCAACAATTCTGTAGGTTATGGCAAGATATATAATGGGCTGCATCTGTCATTGCAATGTCATTCAGGACAAGTCCCGAAAATGCCCCGTATTACACCTGTTTTTCCCTCTCCCTGCCCTCAGAACCTCCAGTGGCCACTGCCTCCACATCAATAATATAAGTTCTTCCATTGCTAGAATCACAATAAGTCTATAGTAGAATAAAGATTTATTTTCTACTTTATTATTTTTAATTATTTAATTTTCCCCCCACTCCCCACCCCCAATGGTTCTCTCATCTGTCTGCTCATTGTTTTGCTCGCCTTTCTCCAGGAGGCACCAGGACCCAAACCTGGGACCTCCCACATGGGAGGTGAATGCCTGAGCCACATCTGCTCCCCTTTGGTCATTTTACTGACACTTTTAATTGCTTTCATTTATTTTGCTCAGGCTCTTCAGGCACATAAAGCTTTCCTTTAATGATGCATGTAACTGGGAGTTTTTGATCTGGGAAGCAGCTTTATTTCATTTCTTACTATGCCTGGCCTCACTGGGGTCTGAAGCCAATAAGAAATACAGCAATGTTTTGATATTGCTTACTGAACAGATTAATTTATATCTTTAGATGGAAAATAAAACAAAACAAGAAAGAACAGCTCACTCTAGTAAACAATGTGTTAAAGCTGTCCACAAGTTGTCGAAAGAGCTGGACACATCATTTAGACTCTTTGAACTGACAATCTCCAAATCTACAATATCATGAGTAGTCATCCTCTCTTCTATCTCAAGGGTTATAAATTATCTTCTAGGATTTAATATAAGACTGGAAAATTCAATCATAAGCTGATTCATAGGCCTGGACTCTCTCACCCTTGCTGGCATTGGTATTTATCCATTCAGGAAAGAGGTGACTGCAGAAAAAAGTGAGAGGTCCATCTGCTTGTTCACATGCAGAGGTGCCCTCGTCTCTGCCGAGTCTGATGAACGGTGTTTTCAGAGGAACATCCTCTTTTCCAACTGGGTATGCGTGCTAAACTCCTATATTTGCATGCTTTTGAAACAATATGAATAATGAGAAGACTAAAGACTCTCTGTGTGTTATGATAACACACAGACAACTTTCTAAGGTAGGAAATTTATTCTGGGCACTTTGGTGCTGTGACAGTATATTTACAAGGAAATAATCTTGGGTAACAGCGGCAGATGCCCATAGCATGAAGCAGATATCCTTTATTGCAAATATGTAAAATCAGTACATTTCTAGTACTGTCTGTGGAATTGGAGATTTTATTTCTCTAGTAAAGAGAGATCAAATTTAAACTATTTTAGGTTGAATTCAAATAAAAGAACTTTACTGGAGGAAAGAAAAAACCCTGCCAAATTAACAGTCAGATCTGCTTAAGCCAGTAGCTTCTGAAAGAATCTGGTTTGGTTGGTGTATCTGACAGTCTGTCCCCAGAACTACTAGGATTCCTGAGGCCTGTTAGATGTTCTGCACTGCGATAGGTGTGTGTGGGTTTTTTTTGCATCTATTTCATAAATTTGAACTGTAAGAATAATAACAACAGTTGGGGACTTTCCATTGTGTTATTATTGTTTGCATTCTTAAAGATTGTGCATGAAATGCATTGATTTGATTGTCTTAGCTAACAGTCTGTGAAAGGATTGACTTTAGTGTAGCGTCACATAATATGAGGGTTATTGTTGATAGTAGCTAACTTGGTTTTTTGTTGTTATTATTGTGTTGCATTATATCCCATTTTATAAAAATTGATCAGTGACTCAAAAATAGTGATAATAAATAGTAAAGTACAGTTCAAAACGATGAGGAGCAACAGACATCCCAGGGAAAGGAGAGGACCGACCTGCAACTGAAGGCAGGATAATCCTATCCACTATATCCATGGAATATAAGCCCTCTCTCACTTGGAGGTGGAGTGGACATCACCTTCCAAGTCCCCTCATGATGGGGGGAGGAGCTGTGGACTAGAGTGGACTTGGTGGTGTTCTGTTGTAGACATATTGTGATTCAGGCAATGGAAGAAATTGTAACAGTGAGGTGGAGCTGGT
>JAQZBX010090918.1:0-12454 GCA_029593785.1 Cabassous unicinctus
AGGTAATGTGATACCTCCAACTTCATTTTTCTTTTTCAATATGTCTTTGGCAATTTGGGGCCTATTACCTCTCCAAATATATTTTGTGGTTAGTTTTTCCAGTCCCTTAAAAAATACAGTGTTGATTTTTATTGGGATTGCATTAAATCTGTAGATTAGTTTGGGTAGGATAGACATCTTGATGATGTTTAGTCTTCCTATCCATATACAGGGAATATTTTTCCATTTATTTAAGTCTTCTTTGATTCCCTTTAACAGTGTTGTGTAGTTTTCTGTATATAAGTCCTTTACATCTTTACTTAAATTTATTCCTAGGTATTTGATTCTTTTAGTGACTATTGTAAATGATATTTTTTTCTTGATTTCCTCCTCAGATTGCTCATTATTGGTGTACAGAAATGCTGCTGATTTTTGAGCATTGATCTTGTAGCCTGCAACATTACTGAAGTCATTTATAAGTTCTAGAAGCTTTGCTGTACATTTCTCAGGGCTTTCTAAGTATAGAATCATGTCATCTGCAAATAATGAAATTTTCACTACTTCCTTTCCAATCTGGATGCCTTTTATGTCCTTTTCTTGCCTCAGTACTCGGGCAAGTACTTCTAAGACAATGTTAGATAGGAGTGGTGATAGAGGGCATCCTTGTCTTGTTGCCAATCTCAGAGGGAAGGCTTTTAGTATTTCACCATTGAAAATGATGTCGGGTTTGGGTTTTTCATATATCCCCTTTATCATATTCTGAAAATTTTCTTCTATTCCTATTTTTTGTAGTTTTTTTATCAGGAAAGAGTGCTGTACTTTGTAGAATGTTTTTTTTCTGCATCTATAGAGACGAACATGTGATTTTTTTCTTTCAATCAGTTAATGTGGTGTATTACATTGATTGATTTTCTTATATTGAACCATCCTTGCATACCCAGGATGAAACCCACTTGGTCACGGTGTATAATCTTGTTGATATGTTGTTGAATGCTATTAGCAATTATTTTGTTGAGGATTTTAGCATCTAGGTTCATTAAAGAAATTGGTCTGTAATTTTCCTTTCTAGTGGTATCTTTGATTGGTTTTGGTATTAGGGTAATGTTAACATCATAAAATGAGTTAGGCAATATTCCTTCTACTTCTATTTTTTGGAAGAGCTTAAGCCGAATTTGTGTTAGGTCTTTCCAGAATGTTTGGTAGAATTCAGCTGGGAAGCCTTCTGGTCCTGGGCTCTTCTTAGTTGGGAGATTTTTGATGAGTGAGTCTATCTCTTTATTTGTAATTGTACTGTTGAGTTCATCAATTTCTTCTTTCGTCAATGTAGGCTGTTTGTGAATTTCTGGAAACTTGTCCATTTCCTCTAAATTATCATTCTTGTTGGCATATAATTTTTCAAAGTATCCTCTTATGATACTCTTTATTTCTGTGGGGTCAGTAGTGATATCCCCTTGATCATTCCTTATTTCGTGTATGTGCATCTGTTCTCTCTTTTTCTTTGTTAGTCTGGCCCTAATCTTTTGCCTTCAAGGGAACATAGAAAGAAGCAAGGAAATAAAAAAAGAAAAACAAAATTTCAAAGAGAAAAATTAAAACACACACAGAACCACCAGCTAAATAAACTTCTAGAGCATAGAGAGGGAAGCTAATCAATTGAATAAATCCATCAAGGTAAAATGATGACTACAGGGCAAGAAAAAATTACAAACCACACTAAAAAACAGGAGGACATGGACTAGTCCAATGAACTAACTAAAAACCAGGAAGAGATGCTGAACATCGAACAACTACTCAAAGCTTTCCAAACAAATATATGGACCAACTTAATGAAGTGAAGGAAGAGATTAAGGATATTAAGAAGAAACTGGGAGAACATACTGAAGAAATTGTAAACATACATAAAAAAATAACAGATATGATGGTGATCAATGGCACAATCCAAGAAAAGAAGATGCTGGATTCACATAAGAGCAGATTGGAACCGGCAGAAGAAAGAATTAGTAATGTGGAAGACAGTTCATCTGAAATCAAACAGATAGTAGAACAGATAGATAAAAAGATAGAAAAAGCCCAGCAGGGACTCAGGGATTTAACTGACAACACAAAATGTACAAACATATGCATTATGGGCATCCCAGAAGGAGAAGAGAAGGGAAAGGGAACAGAAGGAGTGTTGAAGGAAATAATGGCTGAAAACTTCCCACCCCTATTGAAAGAGATGGATGTACAAGTCCAGGAAGCAGAGCGCACCCCAAACAGTATAAATCCCAACAGGCCGACTCCAAAACATATGATTGTCAAAGTGTCCAATGCCCAAGACAAAGAGAAAATACTCAAAGCACAAGAGAAAAGGGAACCATCACATACAAGGGAAACACAATAAGATTAAGTGCTGATTTCTCATCTGAAACCATGGAGGCAAGAAGACAGTGGTATCACATAATCAAGGTACTAAAAGAAAAAAACTACCAGCCACAAATTCTCTATCCAGCAAAACTGGCATTAAAAAATGATGGAGAGTTCAAAATATTCACAGAAAAACAGAAATGAAGAGAGTATGCCAATAAGAAACCTGCAATTCAAGAAATACTAAAGGAAATTCTGCAGGTTGAAAGAAAAAAAAAGGGAGACAGAGTTGGAGGAGAGTGTAAAAACAACTAAAAATACAAAAAGAGAAACAAAAACAACATATGACATACATTAACCCAAAGAAAATATGGCTGAAGTAAGAAATTCATTGCGAGTAATAACACTGAATGCTAATGGATTAAATTCACCAATCAAGAGACACAGTTTGGCACACCGTGTAAGGAAATATGATCCATCTATATGCTGTCTACAAGAAACCCAGTGGACATAATCTATGGTAAAGTGATAGAGTATAGTTGCATATTGAAGGATAGGACAGCTTGGTAGTGATATTACTGAGTGTGGTGGTGCAGGGTTGACAGGCGGGTAGATTAGGAAGGGTGGGTTGGAATACCCAGGATATTGGGGGGAGGGGGAGATGGGAGAGGGACCAGGTGAACACGGGATTTGTGGGTATGAGGTTGAAAGTGCAGGAGTGGGAATGCTCTTATGGCAATATGACAAGGTAGTGTCACTGGCTTAGGGTGTGAGTTGTGGGGGCATTCAGGATGGAGCAAATCTGGAGTAGGCTTCTGGGGAGTGTATGAGCGTTTATCGTGTCATAATGTATTGTGTCGGGGAGTGGAGACCTACATGGTGAGTGGGAAGGAGATGGACCCCCATCTTTTGGATGACTAATTCACCCAGAAACAGACAGGTGGGTGTCTCTTAGGAGCAAGGGTGGATCGTAATAGGGGAGGATAATCAGCATGTCAAGAACTCTTGTTGCATGTAACTATGAATCTTGTCATCCAATAAGTCAAGACAGGGGGATGTCATTTGCCCCAGGGGGATGGGGGGAAAGGAACAGAAAAGATCAAACAGGGGGTATTAGTGGTCAGAGGAAATGTTTTTCATTACCTTACAGTGATGGACAGAGGACATGGTAAATATCATCAAAAATTATTAAACTGTACCATCTGAATTGTAAACTATACTCTAAACCATTGGCAATGTTTAGTAGTTATATTTCACTATCTGTATAACAGTTATAACAATGCTACCTTCCACATACAAAAAGATTTTAACATGGGGTGAGGAAAGGAGAAGGAGATTGGGTATATGAGAGTCTCTAATATTCTGTGTGTGACTTTGCTGTGACCTAAAACTTCTTTGAAAATTAAATGAAAATTTGGGAGACACTGGGGAGCGAGAGGGGGAAGGTGCCGTGGTGAAGACTGGACACCCGGTAATGCAGTGATAACATGAAAAATAATTAAATTAAAAAAAATTTTTTTTTGTTTTTTCCCATTTTTTGAATGTCCCAATCCTTTAATTTTATTTTATTTTAAGTGTTTTATTTGAGTTTCCATGTATTTTATCTCTTACATTTAAGCTTATCATTATTTTTTCACTTTCTTATTAATCGTATTTGGCTCTTATATGGGCATCATATTCAAGGATGGTTTTGATCACAGAAGGGTTACAATGGGGGCAGCAGATTATCATTGGTTGGGGGTGTATGGGATGGGGGTTTCATGGGAGGAAGTTCACCTGAATATACATGAAAGATATTTAAAATTGTTCTAATGATCAAGGGTGGGTCATGGTCACAGTGGGTGGAGAATCACTCAATAAATGAGGGAATACTGAATTTCCCTCCTGGAGAGCTCTGCCACATTCTCCAAGGGAGCAGCAACAGTCCCCTGAGTGCAGGGGCAGTGTCTGGCAAAGGAGGGTGGTCCACTAACATGTTCTTGTTATTGATGACTAGCCTTACAAGTCTTTGCTCTTGTAATTGAAACTTAGGCTACTATTATGGGGTGCCTAAGGGTTGCCATCTGAGAGCCTCCTTATTGCTCAAATGTGGCCTCTCTTTAAGCAAAACTCAGTATATGAATGCATTACCTTCCCCCCCAGCATGGGACATGACTCCTGGGGATGGCCTCCCTGGCAACAAGGGATTAATACCAAGTGCCAACTGGCAATACGACTGGAAAAAGACCTTGAATAAACGGGTAAAAGGTAAAGACAAATGAGCTCATATGGGTAAGAGACTTCAAAGAGAGTCGGGAGGTCATTCCAGAGGTAACGTTTATGCACACCTCAGTAGAATCTCATAGAACACCAAAGTGGATATCACCCCACACAGAGGGGCTTCTGAGGGCTCTGGAGACACCCAGGGCCTATATAACTGGGGATAGCCCCAGAGATTGATGCCTTATCAGTGGGCTCTACTTTGGAATCTGTGCTCCTGAGAGTGACAAAGTTGGACTCAAATAAGTCCTCCCTACATATGGTCCATCAGTCCCTTCTATTCAAACCTATATGTGATGCTGGAGTTGGTAGGTGTACTTCCAGAGACTGGAGCCTTTGGCCTGCCCATGTGCCAGCTGTGCCTGGAATCTCGGTGGAGCTACAACTCCTACTCTACAGCTCAATGGACTCAACCAAGTCACCTGGCGAGGAGACAATGATGGACAACGGCCATCCCAGGGAATGGAGATATTCTGCAGCTGCAGGCAGGATAATCCCATCCATCTTTTCCATAAGATATAAGCTCACTCTTACTTGGAGTTGGAGTGGACATCACCATCCCAAACTCCTCAGGATTGGGGGAGGAGCTATGGACTAGAATGGACTTACTGGTATTCTGTTGTAGACATATTGTGATTCAAGCAATGGAAGAAATTACAACATTGAGATTGAGCCAGTGGCCACTGGATGCTTTCGGGGCAAGGAGAGGGAAAAGCAGTTGTAATACTGGGGCTTTTTCAGGACTTGGGAATTATCTTGAGTGACATTACAATGACAGATATAGGCCAGTTTACATCAGCATATTACATGCAGTACTATTTGGGAGAGAATGTGGTCTACAATGTGAACTACATTCCATGCTTATTGGCAAAGCCCCAGGATGTGTATTCCCATTGCAGGTGATGCGCCACATTAATAAAAGATGTTTATGTGGGATGTTATGGCTGGTGTGGGAGGTGGGGAATATGGGAATCCCTGTAATTTTTGTGTAAGATTTAGGTAATCTAAGCATCTTTTAAAATATAAATAAAAGCAAGTAGAAGGAATGAAATAACAAAGATCAGAGCAGAAATAAATGAAATTGAGAACAAAGAAACAATAGAGAGAATTAAGAAAACCAAAAGTTGGTTCTTTGAGAAGATTAACAAAATTGACAAACCCTTAACTAGACTGACTAAGAAAAAAAAGAGAGAAGATGCAAATAAATGAAATAAAAAATGAATATGGGAACATTACTACTGACCCCACAGAAATATGAGAGATCATAAGAGGATACTATGAACAACTTTATGCCAAAAAACAAGACAATATACACGAAATGGAAAAATTCCTAGGAATGTACAACAACCTTCACTGACCCTAGAAGAAATAGAAGATCTCAACAAACCAATCACAAGCAAAGAGATTGAAACAGTCATCAAACTGCTCCCCAAAATGAAAAGCACAGCACCAGACAGTTTCATAGGTGAGTTCTACCAAGCATTCAAAGATTTGATACAAACATTAGTCAAGCTCTTCCAAAAAATTGACCAAGAATGAATGCTTCCAAAAAACTCATTCTACGAAGCCAATGTCATCCTAATGCAAAAGCCAGATAAAGATTTTATGAAACAAGAAAATTGCAGACCCATTTCTCTAATGAATACAAATGCAAAATTCCTCAATAAAATACTTGCTAATTGAATCCAACAACACATTAAAAGAATTATTCATCATGATCAATTGGGTTTTATACCAGGCATACAAGGCTGGTTCAACACAAGAAAATCAATCAGCATAATACACCACAATAATAAATCAAAGAAGAATAATCACATGATCTTTGTATTAGTCAGCAAAAGAGGTACTGATTCAAAATACCAGAAATATGTTGGCTTTTATAAAGGGTATTTATTTGGGGTAGAAATACACAGGTACCAGGCTGTAAAGCATAAGTTACTTCCCTCACCAAAGTTTATTGCCACATGTTGGAGCAAGATGGTGGCTGATGTCTGTGAGGGTTCTGGCTTCCTGGGTTCCTCTCTTTCTGGTTTTTGCTTGTCTCTGCTCTCACCTCCTCTGTTTCCTCCACAAGGTCAGCTGTAGACTATGAGGCTCTCTAGGCTTTGCCTCTCTCCACCAGGCCAGCTGTAGACTATCAGGGGAACAGCTCATCTCTTCCTGGTTCCTTCTCTCCTTCCTCACGACCAAGCTTCTTTGTGTGCTTGCTTCCCTGGGCTCCAGCATTAAAACTCCAACATCAAAACTCCAAATCAAAAACCTCCAACTCTGCCTTTTGCCATGTCTCTTATCTTTGAGAACCCACCCACCAAGTGGCAGGGTTCAACACTCTGCTGACATGGCCCAATGAAAGCCCTAATCATAACTTAATCATGCCCAGATGAACACACTAGTTTACAAGCATAATCCAATATCAATTTTTGGAATTCATAACTATATCAACCTGCCACAATCTTATCGATTGATGTAGAAAAGCCATTTGACAAAATACAGCATCCTTTCTTCATACTACCAAAAATAAGAATTGAAGGAAACTTTCTCAACATGATAAAGACCATATATGAAAAACCCACAGCTAACATTGTACTCAATGGTTAAAGTCTGAAAGCTTTCCCATTGAGGTCAGGGAGAAGACAAGGATGCCCATTGTCACCACTGTTGTTCAATATACTGCTAGACATTCTAGCTAGAGGAATAAGGCAAGAAAAAGAAATAAAAGGCATCCAAATTGGAAAGTTAGAATTAAAACTTTCACTATTTTCAGATGATATGATTGCATATCTAGAAAGTCCTGAAAAATCTCCAGCAAAGCTGCTAGAGCTAATAAATGATTTCAGTAGAGTGTCGGGATACAAGATCAATATACAAAACTTAGTGGTGTTTCTATACACTAGTAATGCACAACCTGAGGAGGAAGCCAGGAAAAAAATTCCTTTTACAATAACAACTAAAAGAATCAAATATTTTGGAATAAACTTAACCAAAGATGTAAAGCACTTCTATTCAGAAAACTATAAGGCATTGCTAAAAGAAATTTAAAAAGACCTAAATAATTGGAAGAACATTCCATTCTCATGGATTAGAAGACTAAATATCATTAAGATGTCAATTCTACTCAAATAAAATAAATAAAATTTCCACCAGTATTTTTTAGACAAATAAAAAACACAATTTTCAAATTTATCTGAAAGAGTAAGAGGCCCTGAATAGTGAGAAACATCTTAAAAAGGAAAGTGAAGTTAGAGGACTCTCACTTCCAGACTTTAAATCATATTACCTAGCTACAGTGGTAAAAACAGCATGGTACTGGCATAAAGATAGACACATAGACCAATGGAACTGGAATGATGGTTCAGAAACAGACCCTCTCCTCTATGGCCAAGTGATTTTTGGCAAGCCTTTCAAACCCACCCAGCTGGGAAAGAACAGTTTATTCAACATTTGATGCTGGGAGAACTGGATATCCATATTCAAAACAAAGAAAGAAGACCCCTATCCAATACCTTATACAAAAATTAACTCAAAATGGATCAAAGACCTAAATATAAAAGCAAGTACAATAAAGATCCTAGAAGAAAATGCAGGGAAACATCTTCAAGACATGGTTGTAGGTGGTGAATTCTTAAACCTTACACTGAAAGCAGGAACAATGAAAGAAAACATGGATAAAAGGGACCTCCTGAAACTTAAAAACTTTTGTGATTCAAAGTATATCAAGAAGGTGAAAAGGCAGCCCACTCAATGGGAAAAATATTTGGAAACCACATATCTGATAAGGGTTTGATTTCCATTCTATATAAAAAGATCATACAACTCAACAATAAAAGAGCAAGCAATCCAATTTAAAAATGAGCAAAAGATTTAAATAGACATTTCTCCAAAGAGGAAGTACAAATGGCAAAAAGCATATGAAAAAATCTTCCATATCACTAGCTATTAGGGAAATGCAAATTAAAATAACAATGAGATATCATCTAACACCGCATAGAATGGCCATTATTTAAAAAAAAGAAAAAACAGACAATAAGTGCTGGAGAGGATGTGGAGAAATAGGAACAGTCCTTCACTCTTGGTGGGAGTGTAAAATGGTGCAGCCTCTGTAGAAGATAGTTTGGCAGTTCCTCAAGAAGCTAAATATAGAACTGCTGTATGATCCAGCAAGTCCTCTACTAGGAATATATCCAGAAGAACTAAAAACTATGACACGAACAGACATTTGCACACTGATGTTTATAGCAGCGTAATTCACAATTGCCAAAAGATGGAAACAACCCAATAGTCCATCAACCAATGAATGGATAAACAAAATATGGAATATCCATACGATGGAATACTATGCTGGAGCAAGAAGAAATGAAATTAGGACACATGTGATGACATGGTTGAATCTTAAAAACATTTTACTAAGCGAAGTAAGCCAGACCCAAAAGGACAAATACTGCATGATCTCATTAATATGAACTAAATACGAAAAATAAACACATGGAGTTAAAATGTAGGGTATAGGTTATTAATAGATAGGAGGAGGGTTGAGAAGAACAACTGATGCTTAATGTATGTAGAAGTTTTAATTAACTTGACTGTAAAAGTGTGGAAATGGGTAGTTGATGGTAATACATTATAGTGAGTAGTAGCTGGTTTATAAATGGGATTGTGGCTGAAAAGGGTAGTCTGAGGAAGGAAATGTCAATTGAAAGAAAGCCAGAGAATAGTCTAGGTTAATAACACAATGAAACCAGAGGGGGATGAGAATTGTGGTTCAGGGTACAATGCAAGAGTGCCCTAATGTGAGCTAGAGTAGATGTACATCACTATTGCAGGGTGGTGGAAATGTGGAGAAGCATGGGAAAACAACAGTTGGTGTGACCTGTAGACTGTGGTTAACAGCAATACTATAATATTCTTGCATCAATGCCAAAGATGTACTGTGCTGATAATGGAAGTTTATGGAAAAAGTTTGCCAAATGTATGCTATGGACAATGGTTGGTGGTAATAGTCTGATGATATTATTTCGTAATCTGTAATAAGTATTCCAGCACGGTGTGGTGTGTTGGTGAAGGGTTATTGTATGGGAATTCTACATGTGTGTATGATTGTTTTGCCAGTTCACAACCTCTGTAATAAAATAAATTTTTAAAAATTAGAGGGTTGGGGGAAAAACACACCAAATGTCAGATAGGGACTATAGTAAGTAATATTTTGATGATGTTCTTGCATAGTTTGTAACAAATATTTCACAACAATGCAAAGCGTTGGTGGAGGGGTGATGTATGAGACCCCTGTATGATGGTATGTATGTTTATTTTCTAAGTTCACAATCTTTACTATACACTTATTGTTTATGCATGTAATGTATGAATGATATACTTCAATAAAAAACATTTAAAAAACTATGACACAGAGACACAAAGTGAGCACATAATTGGAAAAATGGCTCCAATACATTTGCTTGATGTAGGGTTGCCACAAACCTCCAATTTGTAAAACACACACTATCTTCAAAGTAAAGCAAAATACAAAGAGTTATGCCTTTATTAATAAAAAGTAGACCTAAATGGTATACCTATTCTAGAGAATGATCCTTTTACTCTTAAGAAGACTGTGTACTTTGCTCTTTTAAGATGATATTATATGTAAGGCATAGTGGGTTTATACTATTGTTCAAGTCCTCTTGAATGCCTATTTACATATTCTACCTATTATTGAAAACAGTTTATTGAAATTTCCTACTATTGTAGAATTGTCTATTTCTGCCTTCACACATGTCAATATTTCCATCATATATAGTAATAATCTACAGTTTCAAAGTAATCTATATAAAAACTCCAGCAGTCTCTTTTGCAGATATGGAGTAGCCAATAATCAAATTCATATGGAACTGCAAGGAGCCTTGAATAGCAAAAGAATCTAGAAAAAGAAAATTGGAAGACTTACACTTCCTGATTCTAAAACCTGCTACAGAGCTATGGTAATCAAAACTGCATGGCATTTGCATATGGGCAGACACATAGATGATTGGAGTAGAGCTGAAGTCAAAAAATATACCAACAAATCTATGGTCAATTGATTTGCTTCAAGTAAATCAAGTCCAATTAATGAGGAAAAATAGTGTGGGAAAAATGGATTTCCTCACACAAAAGAAAGTGGATTCCTATCCCATTCCACATAGAAAATTATCTAACAATGGATAAATGACCACAATATAAGAAGTAAAATGTTGAAAGTTTTAGAAAGCAACATGATGAAACTTTTCATGGCTTCAGATTTAGAAATGGATTCTTAGATAGGACACCAAAATCAAAAGGAATTAAAGAAAATATTTTTAAATCTGGCTACATTAAAACTAAAATGTTTTGTATAAGGAATATATATTATCAAGAAAAAGAAATGACAAAATAAAGAATGGAAAAATATAGTGGCAAATCATATATCTGTTAAAGGTTTAATGTCCAGAATTACCTAATACTCAATGACATATAAATGGAAAAATTTTAAATGGGTAAATGTATAAAATAGATATTTCTCTGAGGAAAATATGCAATTGAACAATAAGCACATGAAAAGCTGCTCAATAATATTAACCTTTAGAGAAAGCAAATGAAAACCAAAATGAAATACCACTTCAACCTAATAATTATCGAATTGCAAATATAATTAATTCCACAGAATTTTACAGTTAAAATGGTTAAAATGACAATGTTTTTTGTTACAAATTTCTTGTCACAAAAAGCCAGCAGTATCTCCTTTTATTGGGCAAAATCATTAAGTATAACATAAATAAGAACATACAGTTCTATAAGACTTGATTTTTGCTAGACGCATTCCTAAACAAAGTTTCACTCATTTACCTAAGTAATTCATACCAACATCCTCAGTTTAATGAAGAGAAAACTGAGACAACTTAATTTGTTTACCACAAAATTCCAAATTTGGGATTAAAATCCAGACAGCCAGGTGAATGGTGCCCATAGTTTATTACCATATGATTCCAAAGAAAATCAGTCCTGAAATTCAACACTTGACATACCTATAACTTTTCAATAAGCAATTTTTGATTTGATGAATAAAAATTACTATGAAAAGAACTCAACCAGAATTATAGTGGTTATAAATTAACTGGCTATAGTACCTATAAGTTCAGCAGCAGTTGAAAAGCTCATTATGTTAGTGACATAACCTACTTATTTTGATTAATGTAGAAATACATTAGTAGTTTTGATATGAATTTTTATGTCTAATGTGGTTCAAAGGACTGTCACTTAGGTAGACATAATCATGTCAGAAAAATAATATATCACACAGAACCAAGATGACAGCATGAAATACTCTGGGCTCCATTGTCACATAGAACCTTTGAATAACTAGCAAAAACTGGCAGAGGCATCTTCATTGAAACACCAGAAAACTTTCAAAGGGTTTCTGTAAAGTGATAATTGCCAAATCAAAGATGCATCATAAAAATGGTAGGAGAAGTTAATGATACCATTGCTTGCATCTCTAGCACCCTGTCCCTGTGCAGTGTAGAGCTAGCCTGTGGTTCCATTATAAATCCCAGACCTGTTTTTGAGTAAGCAGAGTAACCCCAATACACATATAGTGCCTGTATGCTGGTATCAATGTATCCAGTGACTGCCTTAAAGAAAGAGAAGGTCACTCATCTTTGGCTTGGCCTTCAGAATTTGCCTTGAAGAGAAAAAGAGCCTGTGGAAAATCAGTGTAACTAACAATTAAATCAAAAACAGCCTGGGACAAAGGATTACTGACTTTAAGAAATATAGAAGTTCAAGGGCGGTGGGAAAGGAGTCTATTTTAGAGGGAGTAGAGGGGACACTCAGATACATGTAAATGGAGGAATTCACAAGATCAAGA
>JAQZBX010090919.1:0-12453 GCA_029593785.1 Cabassous unicinctus
GTGGTTGTTACATGACTGTATACTTTGTCAAAGAAATGTAACAGTACACCAAAGGTTGAACTGTGCATATAAATCATACACTATAGAAAGAACAGTAGGATGATGTCACCAGATGGCATATGAGATACTCTTGTGTTCTGTCTCCTGATAGGGGTTTTGAACAACAAGCAAAAATGGACACAGCCTTCTTTCTCAGAGCTCCAGAAAACAGCAAAAGATTTGCGGTAACAGGGAGAGTGCCTGTGGCAGTTTGATATTATTTATTAATCTCCAAAAAAGAGAAAAATATGTTTGTAAACTGGTGTGTTCCTCTGGGTGTGATACAGATTTCTAGTACCTTGCATCAGCACCCCTTTGGCTGAGTAACATGGAATTTGATACCAGTAGTGGGGTCATGCTTTTGCAATTACCAAAAATGTTGGAAGAGTTTTATAAATGGGTAAGGGGTATTTTTTGGAGGAATTGTGAGATGCTTGATAGAAAAGGCCTAGATTGCTTTGAAGAGACTGTTGATAGGAGCATGGATGCTAAAGAGACTTTTGATAAGGCCTTAGAAGTAAATGATGAAACTATTATTGGAAAGTGGAGGAAAGGTGATCTGTGTTATAAAGTTGCAGAGAACATAACAAGATTGCCTCTTGCTGTTTTATGGGAGGCAAAATTTGAAAATTATAAGTTTGGACATTTAGCCAAGGAGAGTTCCAAACTAAAAGTGGAAAATGCAGCTTGGCTTTTCCTTTCAGCTTATAGTAAAAGGCTAGATGAAAGAAATAAGCTAAAAACTGAATTGTTGGACACAAGGAAACCAGAAACTGATTCTGGAAATTCCAAGTTTCAGGAAATCAAGCCCCCAGATGATAGTGCCCCATTTGAGGTATTAACTAAACTTGGTTAATTCCCATTAACCAAGATGTACTTGGAACTTGTAAGTCAGGATTGAAAATGCAGTTATCCAGGAAAGATTTGTAGAATGTCTTACTTTCTGATGGCTTGAACCCCTACTACCTGCATGCTAAACCAATAAGCTTTTTGCAAGATCCATAGGGACAAAATTACCATTAACCTGGACTAAAACAGACATGGAGGGGAGAGGTGGAAGGGAAAATGACTTTAAGAGGAAAGCCATGGAAGCTAAGGTCTGTAATTAAGACAACTTCTTGGGCTGAGAAGGGGAACCCACCCATGTGTACAGACAGGGTGAGTTTGCCCCCATATTTAAAAAGGGTAGATGTTCCAGCCTGCTGTTTAGGGAGAATTTTACTGCCCCAGGGTACAGAGAGGCACCCCATTAGTGGAGTGGTGGAGAGTAATGTCACCACCCCAGTGCTCTGAGAGAGATGTGAGTTCCCCATAGGTTGGGAAGAGTGAGGTTGACACCCCATTGCTCTCAGAAGGGCGGGTCTGTTTCCAATAAATTAGGAAAGGTCAGGTCACCACCTCAGTATTCTGAGAAGGTTGGACCTGTATGCCAAAGATTAGGGAGAATCTTGCTACCACCTCACTGTAATAAGGGAGTTGAGACTGTACCCAAGAGATTGAGGAAAGAGTGGCCACCACCCCAATTTTCTTGGAGGGTGAGATCTGGAGTCAGTAGCCACCTAGATACTTGATGAGGGTGGAACCAAGTAAATGGCCATTGGCAAATCTGTGCAAAGGTTGGGACCCCATGAGGCCCTGAGAAGAAACCATCATCTTAGGAATAACTCAGTCTTTGAAAACTAATAGAGTATGCTTTGCAGGTTTTCAGAACTCTTGGGGATGTGTGACGTATGTTTCCCTCCCATTCTCCTTGTGGTAATGCAAATGATTATTCTATGTCTGTTCCTTTGTATGTTGGAAGCAGATACATTGTTTTGTAAGTTTCACAGGTCTACAGCCAGAAGGGACTTTGGCACAAGACAAACTGTATTTCTATAAAATGATTGTGATGTGATTTTGTACTTAGCATGGCTAATGAAATAATGTTTTGTGGAATATTGTAATGTCTTTTTGGGATTCAGAGGGTGGAGTGTGCCAGTTTGATATTATTTATGAATCTACAAAAAAGAGAAACTGGTCTGTTCCTCTGGGCATGATATCCTTTGATTTTATTAAATTCAAAGATTTTAAGTTTACTTGATAAAAGATTAAGGCTTTGATTCAACTACATCATTAGGGTGTGATTCAGGGTTGAGTCCCTGCCCCTTTGGTGGGCTGATATAAATGGACACTCATTCAAGAAGACACATGGGAAGAGAAATCAGCAGATGCCAGAGAGAGAAAATTTTGTCAGTTTTGATCCTGGAGCCCCAGGAAGAGATGAGCCATTTCCCTGATAGTTTGCAGCTGAGAAGCTGAGCAAGCCTAGACAGAAATGAACCCTATGTCAGACTGGTATAGAAAGCACTGAGAGATTCCAGCCTACAGCTCAGATCAGAAGATGCATGGACCACAAAGCCTTAAGAGGAAAAAGGAAGGAGAGACCAGGCACAGATTGCCTAAAATCTTGCTTCAAAATGTGGTAGCTGACTATATTAGTCAGCCAAAGGGGTGCTGATGCAAAGTACCAGAAATATGTTGGCTTTTATAGAAGGAATTTATTTGGGGGTAGAAGCTTACAGTTACAAGGCTCTAAAGAGTTCAACATAAGGTTAATTCCTCACCAAAGTCTGTTGCCACATGTTAAGTCATGATGGTGGTCAACATCTGTGAGGGTTCAGCCTTCCTCTTTCCTCTTAAAGCTCCATGGGCCCAGCTTCTTCTGATCTCAGCTGTAGGTTGGAGGGCACATTTCTTTCTGGGCTCAGGTGTTCTGTTCTTTTTACAAGGTCAGCTACAAACTCAGAAAAATGGCTCATCTCTCTTTCTGGGACTACAGGATCAAAGATGAGAAGTTCTCTCCTCTGCTGTGTCTACAGAGCTCTCTCTATTCCTCTGTGTCTTCTCCTGTGTGTTTTCTTCTGTGTGAGCATCTGCTTATAAAGCCCAACAAGGGTTTGGGACTCAACCCTGACCATGACTTAATGATGTGGTTGAATAAAAGCCCTAATCTTAACATAATCAAGTAACTCGTAAAACCTTTAAATTTAATATAATAAATGGGTATCATGTCCAGAGGAACAGACCAGTTTACAAACAAATCTACATCTCTTTTGGGGATTCATAAATAATATCAAACTGCCACACTGTCTTTGTTGAAAAATTGCCTCTTATGGTGCCTTGAGTTGGACTCTTTAGGGCTTTGTAACTGTAAGCTTTTACCACAAATAAAAATCCTTTATAAAAGCCAAAAGATTTCTGGTACTTTGCATCACCAACCCTGTGGCTGACTAAGACAGTGCCAAAATAGAAAAAGTCAACTTAAGTGGTAGTAACTTATCATGGTGCATTTGCAGACACTTCTCACATGCCTCACCAGCTCATCAAGGAGCTATCCTGTGCTCCCAATGCAGTTCCCAGAACTCAGTTCTGGAGAGAGCAGAGTAACTTTTGTGCACATACTTATGGCATGTATATCCCTGACAACCTTTCTGGTGACAACCTGAAGTTCTGAATCAGGGCTTCTTTCAGCTTTAACATCCCAGAGCATTATGGAAGAGCAATCAGGTCACAGCAGCCTGGGGCCAAAAAGTATATTAGACATTGGTATATGTAGTGTGGTGAAAGGGATCAGGAAAATAATTTTCCTAAGGTTATGGGGTTGGTAGGATCTGCATGGATGCAAGCCCAGGATAAGATCCATATGCAGAAAAGACTGGAGACTCTGCTGTGCTTTAGCCTGAGTATTAGATACATTACTAGGCAGCCGGAACCATGAAGAAGAGCAGTCAAAGAAAAGACTGTGAAAGGTGTTTTCTTTTTCTTTCTATTTGTTATGTCTTGGTATTCAAGGAAAACACTTTCATAATACAAGAATGATACTTCAGTGACTAAATTCCACAGGTAACATGAAAATATAAAAATGTACAGTGTGCAAGATTGCCAGATATGCAAACAAAAACAGGAAGTGATCATTCATGAAAAGAATCTAAAGGAACAATTATAATCCAACAACATTAAAGCCTAGTCTTTGGGCACACCAGATAAAAATAGCAAAAATATTATCTTAATTATGCTCAGAGAGCTAAAGGAAAGCATGAAGAAAAAACTAAGGAAATTAAGAAAACAATAGATAAACTAAAAGACAATTTCATTGAAGAGATACAAATCATAAAAAGGAATCAGAGAGAAGTACTGGAGAAGGTAGACCACAGTAAAAGAAATAAAAATTCCCCAGAGGGGTTCAAGAGCAGATTGTAGCTTAAAGAGGAAGCAATTTGTGAACTTGAATATAAAATAATCAAAGTGATGCAGTCTGAGGAGAAAAAGATGGAAAAATGAATGAAAGTGAAGGCACTCCACTATTCTTGTTGGATACCATCAAGCATACAGATTATGGGAATCCAAAAAGCAAAAGATAGAGAGAAAGGGGCAGAAATATTGTTCAAAGAAAAATTGGCTGAAAAATCCCCTAATTTAACCATAAACCTGAATATACACAATCAAAAATACAATGAACTACAAATAGCATAAACCGAATATGATCCACACCCCAATACATTATAATCAAACTGTCCAATGCTAAGGACAGAGAAACTGGAAAGAGGCAAGAAAGAAGAAATGTGCCATGCACAAGGGAGCCTCAATAAGACTAAATGCTGTTTTATTTTCGGAAACCATGCTAGCAAGAAGGCAGTGAATAATATTAAATTTCTGGGGGAAAAATGCCAACTTGAGAATTCTATATCCAGCAAAACTAACTTTCAGGAGTGAGGGAGAGATTAAGACAAAAGCTGAGGGTGTTTGGGATCACTAGACTGGTAATACAAGGAAGGATAAAGGGAGTTCTTCTATTTGAATGTAAAGGACCCCAGTCAACAGGTAAAACTTAAATGAAGTATAAAGGTCAGTGCTCTTGCATTTTTGGTGTCTAATGCCACATTTCATTAGAAATTCACTTTCATCAATATCTACAAAGTAAATGCATAAAAAGTCATGGTAAATCTATGGTTTTGCACCAGTAAAGTATAAAGAAGTAATTTGTGACAAGAACTAAATAAAGAGTGGGAATAAAGGTTTTTAGGAACATAAATTGTGTGTGCTATTGAAGTTGTTAGCAGCAAATCAATAAGCTTGTTATAGATTTAGGATGTTAAACAATTTAAGCCCAGAATAATAATAAATGGCAGAACAATATGGACTAAACAAAATGAGTAGGGATTCAAAATGGTTTACTATGACAGATCACTTAAATAATATGTAGAAATGGAAGAACTAGAGGAATAAATGGTAAAAGGCTTACAAAGAACAATTAAAATGTAAATCATGCATTGTCAGAACTATTTTAAATATAACTGGCTTAAACTCTTCATTCAAAAGGCAGAGCTTGGCAGAGAAAACATAAACCATGATATATACATACGTGCACACACACGGTTTGAAAGTGTATATATAAGTGTGTATGTGTGTACTCTTTACAAGAGAACTTACTTATATTCAAAGACACAAGAAAATTGAAAGTGAAAGGATAGAAAAAATATACCATGCAAATAACCAAAATTAAATATGGATAGTTAAATTATATTCAGGCAAAATAGACTTAAAGTAAAATGCTTCTAAAAAAGATAAAGATGAACACTATATGCTGAAAAAGCTTGTCAATTAACCAAGAAGATATAATGATTATTAAAATATATACACATAATATCAGAACCCACAAATATATGAAGCAAACATTGACAGACTGAAAGGGAAAGTGGATGGTTCTATATTAATAATAGGAGACTGTAATAAAACTTCCAATAATGGTTAGAATACCCTGAAAAAAGACCAATGAAGGAATGGAGGATGCACTGCTGCTGAAGTAAGTGCCCTCCCACTCTGAGTGGCTGTAGGCCTGCAAGGCCTAACCCCAGCTCCTCCTCAGCTGCTGGCCAGGCCATCAGTTTGTGACCCTACTGCTGATGGTCACTGCATGAAGGAAGCTGCTGCAGGCCCAGGTGGTGTATGAGAATTGGAGGGAGGCAAGTTGCCTAGTGCAAGAGGCAGCATCCTGGTGATCCAAGAGTGTGGCCCCCAACCCAGCCCCTTCCATGAGCCCCAACCCAGATCTGGTGGTGGTAAGCCTGGGCTGTGTGGTGGTGCTGCTGTCACTCCAACAGTCTCTTGTTTTTGGCAGACTCTGTAGTGTGACTTGCCTGTATGGCTGGGTGGAGGTGCTTGGTTTTACTCTCAACCCACGCCAGCCTGCTTTTGAAGTCTTCTCTGCCTATACCCACTATCTCCTGAGTATCACCACAGTTCATTACTTTATGTCTGAGAAAAGTTAAAAGGAGGTGAAAAGGAAACACAAACTTTGTCCAAAGCTCATTGAAACCAGGGTGACAGATGTCAATTGATGATGTATTTTTCTCCTCTGTGTCCCATTGTGATGCTACAACATCTGAAATCTCAACTACAAATTTCATACTCAGCCATCAGGTTTATCTCCCATTTTCTTAAAAGATAATCTGGCCTCTAAAAATACTGCTGACTATTTAAACTTGAGGTCTATCAGCATTCAGAGAACTAAAAAGAAAGACAGCCATTGTTTAACTCAGGGTGTCATTTCAGAAGTGGAAGAGTTAGTGTTTCTTGTGAAGATGTAAATGGCTGTCCTGTCATTCTGGTTTGTGGGGCTCAGGACATTGGAAAGTCAATGTTTATTAGATACCTGATTAACCAGGGTTAAATACTATTTCCTGTCTTGACTATAATGGAATGTGACCTGGGGCAGACAGAATTTGCTCCTTCTTGTTGCATTTCTCTACTTAATGTTACAGAACCAATTCTGGGACCACTTTTCACTCACCAGAACACCACAGAAAAATGGTGTATTATGGGAAAACTGCTTTTAATAAAAATTTGAAAATCATATTAATATAATAAAATATGTGTTCAGCCCTTATAAGAGAGACTCTCCTCTGATCATCAACACAATGAGATGGGTGACAGGCAATGGGATTTTACCTCTCATTGATCTTACCCAATTGCTGTCTCCCACATCATTCAGTTCAGTTCTGCCCAGAGTGAATACATGCCAAAACTCACTCCCAACTATGTGGACAACAATGATGGCTTTCACACAAAAAGCAAATGCAAAGTCAGAAATAGAGGTTTCAAGCTTCCAGAAGAAGAAAACTTGGAATTTGCTGACCAAGAAACAAAGAGTACAATTGTGTTTACTGGACACAAACTGATATCCAATGAATTGGAATTTGCCTTTAGAAAAACTCCATGAAACAGAGAATTACATAACAATGTTCTTTATGAATTGGCAGTGTTGGGTTACCTTGTCAAGCTGCTGCCCCCAAATCCAAAATCAGTTTATCATTTACATGTTCTCATACTATATCAGATCCCTTTCAATGCAGTCATGCTCCAGATCAGCCATGCAGATGTCACTCTCACCCATATCACGTATGCTGTGTATACCAGCTGGATTCGTCTTTGCAAGACTCATACGACATCAGAGGATATGTGAAGGTGTCATCTTGCTTGTTCAGACTCCAATCTGTGATTGATTTGGAGTTTGTAGTGTGACTGACAAGAAGAGGCTTTACCACTTACTCACCCCTGTGCCCCCAGAAATGTTGAGAGATGTGAATGAACTGCCTGCTGGTCAGGGCCATTTCCATTCCACAGCGTGCCTCCAAGAGCCAGCAAGGGATTTAAAGGACAATACCTTACATCACAACAGATTATTCATTTGCTGGAGCAAATGAGAAATTTGGAGCAAGAGAACCTGAGCAATTATATGAATAGAAGAGACACCTAAAACCTAAAATCTATAGAGAAATAAACTGATGCTGATGTTTTTAATAAGGAAACAAAAAAGACCCATAAGGAACTAGAGGAACTGAACAATATTATGAAACTACTGAAGTTAACAGACATGAATATCACAATTCATTCAACAACAGAACACGTATCCCTCATAAATGTACACGGATCATTCCCAAAGACAGACCACATGTTAAGGCACAAAAAGGGTATCCATATATTTGAAAAGACTGAAACTATACAAATTATCTTCTACAAACACAGTAGAATGAAACAAGGAATCAATAACAGAAAAAAACTGGAAAATGCAAAAATAGGTGTAAATTGAACAATTCACTCTTAAGAAAAGAATGAATTAAAGAAGAAATCACAAGGGAAATTAGGAAATATCTCAAGATGAAAGAAAATCAAAACAGAACATATCCAGTGCTCAGAGGGAAGTATAAAGCTCTACATAATTACATTTAAAAAGAAAGACTATACTAGTACACTCATATCTGGCATGTCTTCCCAGAATATCCTTATAGGCAAAAGCAGGTTATGCACAACTAAAGTAATGTAAGAAACAATCAAATCAAACAGCCCTGACCCAAAGGATTACCCATTTAAACACACACAATACAACACCCAGGATGGGGAAAAGTCTATTCCAAAGGGAGTAGAGGGGGCATACCTATAAGGCCATGACCACATGTTCAGGAAAAGATTTAGAAAAGACCGGGAGGAGCTTGGGTTTTCACTTCATGCTCATTTATTAGGAAGGAAGACCAAACTGAAGGACATAAAACAAAAAAGAGCCAATTTGCAAAGACTGTAAAAGATGTTATCTGTTTTGGTTTGCTTGTTTTTTAGCACCTGGAACTCAGGGAAATCTCTGTCAAGTATTAATTGTATACAAAATTAAGGAACAGACAGTTCAGAGACTAAATCCAAGAGTTATCCCATTAAAATGTTAAAATGTACAATGTGAAACAAAAGATTAAAAGACAAACAAAGAAACAGGAAAGTATATCTTATCTCAAGGAAAAAGATAAAATTTCAGAAACCATCAATGAATATCAGACTTTGTACATACCAACAAAAATTAAAAAAGAAAAATCTTCCACAAATTTGAAAAGTTAATAGACTAATAGAAAGCAGAGAAATAAATAAAAGATATCAGGATAATGATGATTGAATTGGATGAGAATCTTAATAAAGAGAAAGAAATTTTAATAAGGAAACAAATGCAAATATTGGAACTGAAAACCACCATAACTGAAATTATAAAGTCCCTAGATAGTTTCATCGACAGATTAGAGTTGAGAGAAGAATCAAGGAACCTGAAAGTTAAGACAACTAAAATGATTCAGACTGAAGAGTAGAAAGTAAAGAGAATGACTAATTGAACAGAACCTAGCACACACAGGACAATGCCAAGGTGCCAATATATGGATTACGGGAATCTGAGAAAGATAATAAAGAAAGAAGCAAAAGGAATATTCAAGAAATAATGGCAGAACAATTCCCAATTTTAACAAAGAAGGTGAATATACACATTCCAGAAATCCAATAAACCATAAACAGGATAAGCTCAAAAAGAAACATGCTCCGATACATGGTAGTCAAAGAGTTGCATGCCAAGTACAAGGACAGATTTCTGTAAGCTGCAAAAGCAATGTGTTATATACAAGGGATTCCCAATAAGATTAAGTGCCAATTTCTCATCAGAAACTTTAAAACCTAAGAAGTCACTGGGATGAAATATTTAAAGTGCTGAATTAAAAGAACTGCCAACAAAGAATTTTGTATCTTTTGAGACAGAATTTCAAAAATTTAGAAGGGACTTTGATATTCCCAGATAAACAAAAACTGTGATAGTATGTCATTATTAGATTTGACCGATACTGAAAGCTAAAGGGCATCCTAAAAGGAAAGGACACTAGCCAGTGGATCAAAGACAGATAAAGAAATAAAGATCCCTGACAAGGAAGCCATATTGGTAACTATAAACAGCAGTAATATATTATATTTTACTTTGGGTAACTCCACTTTTGACTTCCTAGAGTTTCTAAAGTGCAAATGTATGAAAAGGAATGATATATCTAGGGGGTTGGGTGTGCAATAAATATATAATTTGTAATAACAACAACAAAAGGTGATTGATATAGGTTTTAGGAATAGTGTATATGCCATGGAATTTAAATTGTAAAAAATCAAATATGACTGTTAGAGATATGGGATAATAAATTTCAGCCCCATGGTAACCTCAAATAAAATATCTGAAAAATGTATACAAAAGGAAATAAGAAGGGACTCAACATTGTACTCTACACAGAATCAAATGAATATGAAACTAGGCATTAGAAGAAGAATTGAGGATAAAAAAGGGATGACTTAATAAGAACTAATAGAAAAATGGGAGGAAAAATTCCTGCATTATCAGTAATACTGTAAGTGTAAATGGATTAAACTCTCATTCAAAAGACAGTGATTAGCAACTTGGATAAAAAAAGCATAACCCAAATACATAATCTTTACAAAACATTCACCTTAAATTCAAAGACACAAATAAGTTAAAAGTTTGAAAAAATATTCTATGCAAATAGTAACCAAAAGAGAGCTGGAGTAGTTATATTAATATCAGGTAAAATAGACTTTAAGTCAAAAACTGATAAAAGGACAAAGAAAAATAATACTGATAAAGAATCAATTGAATAAGAAGATAACATAATTATAGATATATTTACCTGTGGTAGGTTGAGACTATGTACCCCAGAAAATCATTTTCTTAAACCTGATCCATTCTTGTGAGTGTGAACCTATAGTAGGTAGGACTATTTTACTAGATTACTTCAGTACAGCATGACCCAGGGTGGGTCTTTGTCCTCTAACTGGAGCCCTTTATAAACAGGATGGATATACGGAGAAAAAGTCACAGATGTAAAGGGAAAACCCAGAGGCCAAGAGAGAGGTCCTGAAGGTCAGAGGCTGGAAATTGACAGAGTGCAGAGGCACAGACAGGGGAACACACAAAAGTTTAGGGAGAAAGTCACAGATGGAGCAGCCAGAAGCGAAATCAGTGGAGCCTAAAGGTGAAGGCAGAGACCAGCAGACACTGCCATTGTGCCCAGCCATGTAACAGGAGTTCAGGATCACTGGAAGCCAATCTTTGGGGAAGATAAAATACGAAGCATCTTCAAGACCTTGTGTTAGACAATGATTTCTAAGACTCCCAATGCACGAGGAATAAAATAAAAAATAGATACATGGGTCTTTATAAATATTAAAACATTTTCTGCCTCCAAGGAATTTATCATGAATGTAAAATGCCAACATACACAATGGGTGAATATATTTGGAAATTGCATATCTGATAACAGTTTAATATCAAGCATATATGAAGAAATCCTTCAACTCAACAACAAAAAGACAAATATACTATTTTTTTAAATGTGCCAGACTTGAGTAGACATCTCTCCAAAGATATATAAAAGGTAAAAAAGTTCATGAAAACATACTCAACATCATTAGCCATGAAGGAATTACAAATCAAAACCACAATGATGGAAGTGGATGTGGCTCAAGCAGTTGGCATCTGCCTACCACATTTGAGGTCCCAGGTTCAGTTCCTGGTGCTTCCTAAAGAAGATGAGCATGACAGCAAGCTGATGTGACAGGTTGTCATGGAGAGCTGATGCAACAAGATGACATAACAAAGGAGACACAATGAGGAGACACAATGAAAGACTCAACAAGCAGGGAGTGGATGTGACTTAAGTGATTGGGGACCTACCTCCCACATCGAGGGTTCTAGATTTGGTTCCCAATGCCTCTTAAAAAGAAGATGAGCAGACAGAGAGCACACAATGAACAAACACAGAGAGAAGATAACAAGTGCAAAACAATGGGGGGGGGGATAAATAAATAAATCTTTTACAAAAAATACAGTGCGATATCATTGCACACCCACAAGAATGACCATTAAAAATAAAAAGAAAATTACAAATGTTGAAGAGGCTTGCTGGTGGGAATGTGAAATGGTACATCCATTATAGTAGACAGTTTGTTGGTATCTCAGAAAGAGATATGACCATATGAGAATTACCATATGACTGAGCAATCCCACTTCTAGGTATATATTTCCAAAAGAATTGAAAGCATGGACTTGAGCAAATGTTTGCAAACCAATGTTCAAAGTAGTATTATTCAAAACTGCAAAAGATGTAAGCAACCGAGTATACATCAACTGATTTATGGATAAACAATATGTGGTATATACATGCAATGCAAATTACTCAACTGTTGAAAGGAATGAAGTTCTGATACATGCAACAACATGGATGAACCTGAAGACAACCTGCTGAGTGAAATGTCCCAGATAAAAAAGTACAAATAATGTATGATCTCACTGATCTAAAACAATTACAATAAATTAACTCATAGAGTCTGAATCTAGAATATAGGTTACCATGGGACAAAGTGAGATAGGGAAAGGGGAGTTAAAAATGTAAAGAGTTCCTATTTGAAATGATGGAAATGTTTTGGTAATGGATGGTAGTGATGGTAGCACAACAATGTAAACATAACTAACAGCACTGAAATATGTTTCTGAATGTGGATATTTATTAGTCT
>JAQZBX010090920.1:0-12449 GCA_029593785.1 Cabassous unicinctus
GTGTGGCATGCTGAAATGGTAAAGAGGAGAAGGTCACCATATGTGAGGTGGCAAAGGACACTTGAGATCAGGGCCACGTACATAATAAAAAATTTTGGATATCCTAATTTGGAAAAGGAAAAAGAAACGAGTGAAATTAATTTTCATATTTAACCCAACCTTCCCCCAAACAATATCATTTTAGCGTGTAGTCAATATTAAAAATTAGTAACGAGATATTTTCTAGTCTTTTTTTTTTCATAAAGTCCTCTCTACCTTCCACCTTTGTGTCTTTTTCTCTATTTTCTAAGAGATTTCTGTCAACTTATATCTTTCTTTTGTGTTTTTTTTCTGCTATCATTTTTAACTTCCAAGAGCTCTTTTGGTGCCCCTTGCTAGAGCATCTTATTCCCGTTTCATCTTATTTCCTCTTTTGTTTCTCGTATTTCTCTGAGGATATTAGTGACAGTTTGGTCTGGTTGGTTGTTTTTTCTTGGGGGTGGGCAGGCACTCTTTTGTATGCATGGCCTCTGTTTCCTCCTGTTCCCTTTTAGGTGCTTTTCCCTGTTTGCTTTGGCTTCCGTCTTTTGTGTTAGCAAAGACAGAGAGCAAGGTCTTAGGATCCTTGGCTTCCTGTACATATTGAAAAGAAGGGAAGCCTTCTCTTGATCGGAAGCCGTGGTGAGCAGGTAGGTGGGGCTTAACCACTGTAGAGTTTATCTGGATGGGTTGTTTTGGGAAAGGAGGGATTTTTTTTTTGTCTGTGTGTGTCTTTTTGTTTTAAGGAGGGATTCTTGATGTCATTGCCTTTTCCTCTTAGGATGCTTAGATTCCACAGAAAAGAAATTTTCAAGCTTCCTCCTGTAAAGTATATGTCCAGCTGCCAGGGATCTGGTTTCTGGGTGGGAATAGAAGGCTGGGGTCTGAGCATAAGTATGTAAATATGATGACTTTATTCCTCCTGTTCTCATTCATTACTTTCTCCTTCCTCTGGGCCTGGGGTTCCCAGTCCACAGACCCTGTGTTTTTTCTGTGCATTGCATTCTTGGGACAATACGCCTTCCCCGTTTGGCTGGGGTGAGGGGAGAGCTCTTGCTTAGGGGATACGGGGAATCACTGCTTCTCAGCCTCTCAACTGGCCTGTCTGTTTTAGTCCCACCTTCACCCCCACTTCCAGAGGATGCCACAGCACAAAATAAGTGGCTTCCCAGTGGGCTCCACTGCCAGTTTAGGATTCCAGTTCTGTGCCTTATTCATCTACTTTTCAGCTTGAAGGTTTTATTGCTGTTGTTTCCTCATATTGGTGGGCTTATGTCTGAAACAAACCAAACCAAACCAAACCAAACCAAACCAAACCAAACCAAACCCCTTTGCTATTGTTTTGGTGGCTTTGGAAGGGATGTGGAGTCTGCCTTCTCTACCTCAGAGTATTCACATCATTTCTTCTCTCTAAATGTATTTTTGCTCCCAGCCCCACATCCCTTGTTCCATGACTGGTTCTAGTCTATCCCCTGGAGCAGTCCCCCTCAGCTGCTTTCATTTTCTTTCCCTCAAAGGTCCCTGCTGATTCTCTTTGTGGAGATTGACTACTGGGAGCGGCTGTTGTTTGAGACGCCCCATTACGTGGTGAGCGTAGCTGAACGCGCAGAGGACCTGCGCATTCTTCGAGAAAATCTGCTACTTGTTGCCCGGGACTACAATAGGTGGGACTCCAGCCCAATTTGCAGCCCTTCTATGTGCTATTTTCATTCCTCCTCTTCGTCTTATCTGCCCCGTGATGTTGTCCCTTTCCTACCGTATCCATCCTTTACATTTTGTCCAACCACCCTACCCCCCTTTCTGACTGTGATTATTCTTGTCCCTTCTATTTTGGTCTTCTAGCATTAGGGCAGAGAACAGAAACAACCAGGTTCCCTCCTACCCCATAGGGCACTTGGAGCATATGTAGTGTAGATCTGGTTCACTTCTCAAGGAATGAAGCCGGGTGGGGTTAGGATTATGGGCAGAGAATCACATTGGATTCCTTGACCAGATCATGCTGGCCCCATCTCTGAACTGCCTTGGCACTCATCTCTGAACTGCAGCTTGGTTCTGGGCTGGGTACTTTCCATGGGAATGGAAGCAGCAGTCTTGCTTGGGTGTCTAGAACCGCCCTGTCCAAAATAGTAGCCACTAGCTGCATGCATATATTTCAACTTAAATAAATTAATTACAATGAAATAAAATTAAAATTTTAGTTATTCATTTGTGCAGGCTGTATTTCAGGTGCTCCATAACCACATGTGGCTAGTCGCCACCAAATTGAACGGTGCAAATGGTATATTTCCATCATCTTAGAAAATTTTGTTGGACAGCACTAGTCTAGCATCGTGAACTTTTAGATTTCTCCATCAGGTTTCCTGGTGGGGAGTAGAGGTCCTCAGAGCTTGTCCCCAGCAGCTTCCAGTACTCTCTTATGCACAGGATTATTGCCATGCTGTCCCCAGATGAGCAGGCCCTATTCAAAGAGCGTATCCGATTCCTGGATAAGAAGATCCACCCTGGACTCAAGAAACTGAATTGGGCCTTGAAGGGGGCCAGCGCCTTCTTCATTACAGAGTGCCGCATACATGCCAGCAAGGTGGGCCATCAATATTAGACCCTAATTGTTGAAAAGCTGGGACATGGGTGGTTGATACCTGAGTCTTGGGTAGAGGTGGAAACCTGGGAATATTGTGAAAGAAACTAAGTGTGCTTGGGGAAGGACTTTCCTTTGTCAGCAACTCTAGTGGGGAAGGGTGGGAGGGTAGAATTAGGCCCACAGGGTGTCTTTACAAACTGAAACTCCCCCATGGATGGGGCCTGACTCCAGGTGCAGATGATTGTGAATGAGTTCAAGGCGTCTACTCTGACCATCGGCTGGCGAGCCCAGGAGATGTCGGAAACGCTGCTGGTACACATTAGCGGCAAACGGGTATACCAGGACCTGGAGTTTGAGGAGGACCAAACAAAGCACCGGGCAGCTGTGCAGGAGAAACTGATAGGCCTGTATGAGGACGTGGTGGACATCATGACCAACTCCTATGAAGTTTTCAAGAATGACGGCTCTGAGGTAGGGGTCCTATGGCCTGGGCTTTGTGGACATGTCCCCTGTTTCCTGGTCCCATCAGACTGTGCTCTTGCTCTTTCTTCTTTTTTTCCCCAATGTATGCTTCTCAAATATCCTGCTTTACTCTTGGGTTCAGCCAACCTTGAGTCTTTCAAACCTTCTTCTTTCTGGACTCAAGAGTCCTGCCTCTCATTTTCACTAGCCTTGTTCCCTTCCCTTGGGCTGTCTCTCATCTCCAGGACCCTCCCTGTCTTCCCTGAGGGGTTCTCTTTTCCCCACCTCCTCTCACCAGATTCAGCACCAGTGGATGCTGTACACGATTCGGTTGGACCACATGATGGAGGACGCTTTGCGCATGAATGTGAAGTGGTCACTGCTGGAACTGTCCAAGGCCATCAATGGGGATGGGAAGACCACCCCAAACCCACTCTTCCGAGTTCTTGTCATTTTGCAGAATGACGTGCATGGGGGTGTGGCACAGGTAGTGACTACTTTGCCCTCAGCACCCAAAACCTATCTCGTCTTCATGACAGTCTCCCTCAATCTCTCAGCTTGATCCTTGGCCCTGACTTTGCCCTCCCGTCCCCAGGCCCTTCCTCAGAGCTCAGATTCTGTTCTTAAATGCTCGATCTCACCATTCCTGAGACTTGTCTCCTCCATAGCTTGTGCTAAGGTCCTCGCCACTGTGTTCCTCACAGGTGGAATTCTCACCCACTCTGCAGACTTTGGCAGGTGTGGTCAATGATATTGGCCACCACCTCATTTCCACCATCTCTGTTTTCCGCCACCTCCCTGACATTCTCATCAAGCGCAAGTATCATCGTGACCCCATCCATGTAATCGTGGGTGAGTGGGCAATAGGGAGGGGATTAGGTGCAGGGTCCTCAGAGGTTTAGGAATGGGGTTCCAGGCATACCAGGTCAAGCATTTCCATGACTGGTGGAAAAATACAGGATGAGGGGCCAAGATTGGGGGAGGGAAAGGGGTCTGGGATGATGGTTTTTTGAGATTATGTGACTGATGCTCAAGGGATTTGGAGTTGGGGTGGGAGATTAGGAAAGGCAAGTTGGGGACAGGGGCTGGGATACAGGCAACCTAGAGGTAAGATGTCTGAATCCTACAGAAGAGATGCTAAGAGTCCTACTTTACTTCCTGCCTCCTTTCTTTTCTAATCCTCATGTTTGAGCTGTTTCTTTGGGGAGCTGGTATTGGAGTGGAGGGTTTGGGGCGGCGGCCAGAAGTGAGGCTAGAGGTTGGGTTGGGGCAGACATCAATGAGAAGCATTTTTGCTGGGTCCTTGAAGAACGGGATGAAGACATCAAGAAGATCCAGGCCCAGATCAGCAGTGGTATGACCGCCAACGCGAATCTGCTGCAGAGCTACCTCAAGACCTGGGACATGTACCGAGAAATCTGGGAGATCAACAAGGACTCCTTCATTCGTCGCTACCAACGCCTCAACCCCCCTGTCTCTTCCTTTGATGCCGACATTGCCCGGTAAGTGGGGAAGGTGGATGTGAAGTTGAATTTAATTTGAGGAGGAGGACTGGACCTAGAGACTTGGGAAGGGAAATGCGGGAGCAGGTGCAGACAATGTGGGTTCTTGGCTGTAGGAAAAGAACAGGACCTGGGGCCTTCGACCTTTGTAAAGGTAAAGCTAGGTAAGACCTGGACGAGATGTAGGGAAAACGCAGTTGTTTGGGTGAACACCACAGTGTTCTCTTGTGAAAAAGGAAATGCTCTGAAAGATCTGAAAGGTGAGAGAAGTGAACACTTTTGCTTTAAGAAGACAGATTGGAGTTAAACTGAAGATTCTTAGACTTCTAATTTTAACTTCCCATCTCTCTGTCCTCTGGTCATTCATTTGCTTGTTCAGTAAACACCATCATCCTATGGGTCATGAGAAATAAGAGAACGAAATGAACATGTTCTTTCCTCAAGAGGGCAGTAGTATAGCAGGAAAGACAAGTTATCAGTGAAAGACCAGTGGCCTTGATGGGTTGGGTTGGAATCTCAACCCACTTATTAGCTGTGTAATCTTAGGCAGATTACTTGTATTCTCTGGGCCTTAGTTTCCTGTAAAATGGATATTATAACACCTACCCTGTAAGGTTGTGTGGTTATTAATTATGTGTGAAAGCACTTGGTGAACTGTAAAGCAATGTGCTAATGTACTTATTATTATTATACAAGCGTTAACGTGATGACTATTATGATTAAAGTCTACAGGATGCCAGGGGAGAAGAGAATTCAATAGATGGGGAGAGAATTTCCAGCTGGGGACATTAGGAAAGGGCTTCATTCTTGAAGTGACTTTGGGGCTGGGGTTTACAGAATGAGTAAGATTTCAGAGGCAGAGATGGGGGTGGGGGTAGGGAAGGCGGTCCAGATGGGGGAAATAGCACAAGCAAAGGCAGAAGATGGGAACACGTGAACATGTTCACCAAGTGGCAAGTAGTCTAGAACACGGGTGCCGGAGCTGAAGTGTGCCAAGGCATTTCTATACAGGAATTAACTTCATTCTCTAAATGGCCTTGCGAGGTAGATTCTATTATTAGCACCCTGTTACAGATGGGGAAACCAAGGCTCAGAACAGTCAAATAACTTGCCCGAGGTCCCAGAACTAGTAAGTGGGAATTCAACTCAGATCGCTGAGACTCTAAAGCCTCATGTGTAGACTAAGCACCGTGGGAATCCTGGGGAGGTTTCTAGCTGGGAAAATGATGTGATCGGAGCTGTGTGTGTGGGGTGGATTGAAATGGGGGTCATGCAGAGGAACTACCTAGAGCTGTTGCCCGGGTCTGGGTGGTAGGAAATGAGGAGTTGAGCTGGCATGGGGGCAATGGACGTGTCTGAGAAGAGAAAGCATTCTAGCAGGGGTGGGGGGGCTCTTCCAGCTACACAGAGGTCGCCAATAATGTGCAGAAGGAGGAGACGGTACTCAACATCCAGTTTGTACTGCTGGACTGTTCGCACCTCAAGTTCTCTCTGGTGCAGCATTGTAACGAGTGGCAGAACAAGTTCACAACTCTGCTCAAGGAGATGGCGGCTGGGCGTCTGCTGGAGCTGCACACCTACCTGAAGGAGAATGGAGACAAGTAGGGACTCGGGGGGCCCAGCACAGGCATGGGGGGCGTGGGCAGGCCCTGTCCCTCCTCCTTAACCAGCTTCCCCCTTGCCTGCCTTCAGGATCAGCCGCCCTCCCCAGACCCTGGAGGAACTGGGGGTCAGTTTGCAACTCATGGATACCCTGCAGCACGACTTGCCCAGCCTGGAGTCCCAAATCCCTCCCATACATGAACAGTTCACCATTCTTGAAAAGTACGAGGTTCCGGTTCAGGACAGTGTGAGTTCCAGTGGTGTTTGGCCCACCCAAGCTGTTCCCCTACTTGCAGCAGATTGTGGGGTATCTTAATTTCCTTGGGCCGCCATAACAAAGTGCCACAAGCGGGACAGCTGAAAACCACAGGGATTTAGTTTCTCACGGGTCTGAGAAGGCTAGAGTTCTGAAATGAAGACACTGGCAGGAACTCGTTCATTCGGAAGCCTCTAGGGAAGAATCATTTCCTTGCCTCTCCTGGCTTCTGGTGGTCCCAGGGGTTCCTGGGCTTGTAGATGCATCTGCCTCCATCTGGACATGGGACTTTCCCCTGTGTTCTTCTGTCTGTGTCCAACCTTACCCTTCTTGTGAGGACACTAGTCGAGTTGGATTAGAACCTACCCGAATCCCTTTTGGCCTCCTCTTGACTAATAAGATCTTCAAAGGCCCTATTTCCAAATAAGGTCATAGTCACAGGCCGGGGTTAGGACTTGAACTTGTGTGTATGTTTCTGTGTGTGTCTGTGTGTGTGTGTTGGAGGGGCACAGTTCAACATGAGGGATCCCAGGTAGTAGACCCTTTTGTTGTTAGGGGGCGAGAGCAGAGAAGTGATACAGAGAGAAAGCATTTCAAAATTCTCTGCTTTCCAGGCCCCTCTGAGAGCTAAGGCTAATTCAAATGATGCTTCAGAACAGCTTTTGGATTTCTTTTACCAGCAGCCCACTGCTTGATTTCTTGGGGCCTCATTGTACATCAAACCCCTCAGTCGACCCTGGCCTAGAGGATCAGAAAAGACTCATAAAAAGCACTGGTGAGAAGGCCCAGGACCCCTGCTCATAAGTCACTCTTCTTTCTTTGATGTCCCCAGGTATTGGAGATGCTTGAGAGTCTAAACGGAGAGTGGGTCATTTTCCAGCAAATTCTGTTAGACAGTGAACAAATGCTGAAGAAACACAAGGAGAAATTCAAGACAGGCCTCATTCATTCAGCTGATGATTTCAAGAAGAAAGCACATAATCTTCTGGAAGATTTTCAAATTAAAGGTACCCCCTTTTCAACCTCTTCCCCTTCTTTAGCCTTTGTTTTGTTCCAGTCTTTCTAGAATTGGAGCAAGTGTTGCCAGTGGCTGGTCTCTAGGTTCTTGGTTATGTCGCGTAAAGGAATTTAAGCACACTCCATAGGGTAGGCAAGCAAGTAAAGAGTTTATCGAGAAACCAGAGAAAGGAAAAGTACATGCCAGGGACGTGGGTATAGGCGTGCTCAAGGGAGAGGCTGGGGCTAGGGCTGGGGTCTTTTTAAGGCTGACCTTTCCTCCTCCCCCTTCCCCATGTTGAGGGATCTCAGCTATTTGCTGTCTTGATCAGTTGCTTTTCTGCCTTCCTGTTGTTTATACTATGGACCACTCAGGAGGCACCTGTGAGCTTTCAGCGGCCCAATAGGGAGGTCTTTCTGTTTGAAATTATCCAGAGCTTTTTGAGCCCAGGAGTTTCAAACAGGATCCTCGTGACCAGGTTCTTGGCAGGCTTTTTAGCTGGGAGGGTTGCTTGACCAGGCTGCCTTCCCTTAGGGGGTTTCGGGCTGGGTCTTGCCGCCATGTTCTTGGCGGGGTCTCAGCTGTGATGGTTGCGCCTTCCCTCGATTCCTATACTAACCTCCTCACAAGGACCAAAGGCAGGGTCCTGGGAAGGTGAGAACCGTCTCTGGGGAATGGAAAGAGTGGTGGCACTCTGGGTTCCTGTGAGAAAGTGGGGGATGAACACCCCACTGTGGCTGATGTTTGGTTGGAAGGCAGCAGCCCAGCTCATGGCATTTCCAGATTTCTTACACCGACTTCCCATGTCCCACCTGTTTCTGGTTCTTGAGCCACACTTAGCGCTTTGCCTGGATGAACCTTCATTCTTTACACACATTCCCTCCTCTCCTCCTTCCCTTCCCCCTTCTATGTGAGGAGAGAAGTGAGATTTACATATAAAGAGGTAGGGGAGCCATGATTGTCCTTTCAGGAGACCATGCCCTTGACCTGCCCTTTTCCCGCAGGCCCCTTCACCAGCAACGTGGGACACGCGGCCGCCCTGGATCAGATCGCGCAGATGCGGGCCATGCTGACGGCCATGCGGGAAGAAGAAAACACACTCCGCTCCAACCTGGGCCTCTTCAAGATCGAGCAGCCAGTGTCCAAGGACCTCCAGAACCTGGAGAAGGTGGCGTGCTAAGCCAGGCCCCCCGGAGAACCGGATGAGGGGGAGGTGATGGGAGAGCCTGGAGGGAAAAACAACTGGGACCAGGGAGATGGCGAGGAGGTTTTTTTGGTTTTGTTTTTGAGATAAAAGTCACATAACATAAAACGAACCACTTTAAAGTGTTCGATTCCAGAACGTTTTCATCACCCCAAAAGGAAACAGCCATACCCATTAGCAGTCACTCTCCTTTCACCCCTCCTCCCACCGCCTGGCAACCATGAGACTACTCTCTGTCTCCATGGATTTGCCTTTTCTGGACATTACATTTAAATGGAATCATACAATATGTGGCCTTTTGTGTCTGGCATAATGTTTCGAGGTTTATCCATGTTGTAGTAGCATGTATCAGTGCTTCTTTCCTTTCTGTAGCTGAATACCATTCTGTTGGATGGCTCCACCACAGTTTGTTTATCCATTCATCCATTGATGGGCACTTGGTTGTTTCCACTTTGGGGAATAATAATGAATAGTGCTGCTATGAACATTGATATCCAAGTATCTGTTTGAGTCCCTGTTTTCAGTTCTTTGGGGTATACACCTAGGGCTGGAATTGCCGGGTTATGTGGTAACTCTATACTTAATACTTTTTGAGGAACCGCCAAACTGTTTTCCACAGAGGCTACCCCTTTTTACATCCCCTCAATGCATGAGGTTTCCAATTCTCTACTTCTTCGCCAGCACTTGTTATGTTCTGGTTCTTTGATTATGGCCATCCTAGTGGGTGTGAAGTGTGATCTCAAGCTTTTGCTTTGCAAAGCCACAGATGACTGATGACGTGCTTGTTGCTGGAGGAGCTTTTACAGCAAGGGAGTGGAGAGCAGAGATGTGACCTGAGGGGACAGCGCCATTACCTAAAGGGAGGAGCTTATCAGAATGACAGGAGCAGAGGCCCTGAGCCCCTGGCGGTGAAAAACGGGGCAAGAGTCCCTTTACTTACCTCCTCTTGCTGTTCTCGGCCACGCAGGAGCTCGATGCGCTACAGCAAGTCTGGGAGATCACACGGGACTGGGAGGAGAACTGGAACCAGTGGAAGACTGGCCGGTTCCTCACCCTGCAGACCGAGGCCATGGAGACCATGGCCCATGGGCTGTTCCGTCGCCTCACGAGACTAGCCAAGGAGTATAAGGTGTGTGGAGGAGAGAGGCAGGGGTCAGCAGAGGACGTGCCTACTGAGGAAGGGGGACTGTGGGGAGAAGATTGTCAGGCCTCCCGATGCCTCCCACTGTTGCTCAGGACCGAAATTGGGAAATTATTGAAAACACACGCTCAAAAATAGAGCAGTTCAAGAGGACGATGCCTCTCATCTCAGACCTGCGCAATCCAGCCCTGAGAGAGAGGTGAGGCTGACCTTCCGTTCCTGGGGGAACTGCCATTCTCTACCCCTGGCCTGCACCGTCACCTGGTTCTTTCAGTTTTCCTCTCTAGAGGGTTCGTAGCTCTCTCTTGGCCTCTGCCCACAAATGTGGGGCTTAAAGAAGCCTACTCTAGAGCCTGCCACTGTCCTATAGCTGGCACTGTCACGGATTACCCTGCCTTCCTGACTCCTTGCTCTCAGCCTCCTGACCTGGAGCCGCCCTCTGTCTCCTCTTATTTTATGTTGTCTGTGATGGCTAAGATTTATGTCTTTTGTCATGCAAGAGTTTTTATTTTGATGCAGTCAAAAGTCTTAACTTTCTTCCTTTGTGGTTTTTGCTTTTGTGCCTTAAGAAGACCATCCCTATCCTAAAATACATTCTCTCAATACTTTCTTCTCATACTTTATAATTTCATTTTTAATGCACCTGGAATTTATTATAGGATAGAGGAGGCGTTTCAAGCCATTGGGGTCAGTCTCAGCCAAAGAGAATAAACCATTGTATAAGTAGTGTTTGAAGAATAAACTCGCCATTTAGGAGAAAATGAGTTAATTTCTTTTGCATTACCTCTAGTATAATGTTTTGGGGAATGCTTCTAATGTTTCACCATTAAGTGAACTTAACCACTTTATTCGCTTAAGTTATTTGACCTCTTTGAGCCTCAGTTTCCTCATCTGTAAATCAGATAAAAATTCCTATCCTAGAGAGCAGTAAAAGTTATATGAGATGTTTCAGGTGAAGCACTTAGCCCAGCACATGATCTATATAGGAAACCTGAGATGGCCTCTTAGAGCCTGTTTAGCAAATATCTGCTGAGTAATGTCTTAATAAATACCCAGAATCTTGATATCCCACTGGGAGGAAGCGCACGGAGTGATGCTGATGCTTTCCAGGAGGTCCTGGTAGCCCACCTCCTGATCAGCTCTTCCATCCCCATCTGCAGGCACTGGGATCAGGTCAGGGATGAGATCCAACGGGAGTTTGACCAGGAATCTGATAGCTTCACCTTGGAGCAGATTGTGGAGCTTGGGATGGATCAGCATGTGGAGAAAATTGGAGAGATCTCTGCCTCGGCCACCAAAGAGCTGGCTATAGAATTGGTATGACAGAATCCTCTCCCATCCTTCCCCATTTCCTGATCCTCCTGGAGGCCTCCAGCCCTTCATCATCTGATGGCTTCTCCCAGCTCCTTTTCCCCTGGGGCTGAAATACCTGATTGTTCTGTCCACTGATTTCTCTCCACAGTCATTACAAAACATTGCCAAGACCTGGGAGGTAACTCAGCTAGACATAGTAGCCTACAAGGATAAAGGCCATCACCGACTCAGGTAGAGAGGGGCTCAGGGCTCTAGGAGAGGGAGGGATGTGTGGTCTGGACTGCAGGGTGGGAAACCAAGATGTGGCAGATGGGGAGGGACTATGATTTTGCCCCCTCCTGCCCCAGAGGTACAGAAGAAGTATTCCAGGCCTTGGAGGATAACCAGGTGGCTCTGTCTACCATGAAGGCATCTCGCTTTGTCAAGGCTTTTGAGAAGGATGTGGATCACTGGGAACGCTGCCTCTCCCTCATTTTGGAGGTTATTGAGACTGTGCTTATGGTGCAGCGTCAGTGGATGTACCTGGAGGTCAGCATTCAGCGCCTGAGCTCCTCCGACGTCCTGTTTCCATTCTCTTATTTGCTTAGGATCCAGATATGTGCCCCTGTTATCAACCTCCTTTTCGTACCTCTAAATTCACTCTTCCAGGATCCAGGCATCTGATTCTCAGTTATTAACTCTCATCTTAAAGTCCCTCCCTGGCAAGCCTTTGTTTTTCTTCCCAGATCCTCATTCCATTCTTTTCTCTTGGACTCAGGTAGCTTCCCAACCCCAATTGCCTTCTAGAACGTGGGCATCTTGCCCTTTGAGTTCTAATGCTCCTTATCTCCTGGTCACCTGTCATCCCTGTCCCGGAAGAAGGGAGAAGAGGATGGGGTGTGTGTGCGAAGCAGCCTCTCACCCCACTTCTTGGTCCTGCAGAATATTTTCCTAGGAGAGGACATCCGCATGCAGCTGCCCAATGAATCTGCCTTATTTGACCAGGTCAACTCCAACTGGAAATCCATCATGGACCGGATAAACAAGGATAACAATGCTCTCCGGAGTACCCACCACCCAGGTCTGGCCTCTTGCTCTGACATAGCCTCAGTTGGGGCTACACATGGGCAAAATCATAGCCATGTGCTTCATTTGTTGCAAGCTTGACCATTGTCTCTGGTTTTCATAGCACCTCCCATTACCACTGTCACTTTTAAGCATTAAATAGTAATCCAGTAAATTAAATTCAACAAATATTTGAGTGGAGTATAATGTAGCAGTTAAGAACATATTGAGGGAAGCGGGTGTGGCTCAATCGATAGAGCTCCTGTTTACCATATGGGAGGCCCCGGGTTCGCTTCCCGGGGCCTCCTTGTGAGGGCAGGCCGGCCCG
>JAQZBX010090921.1:0-12453 GCA_029593785.1 Cabassous unicinctus
AAAAAAAAAAGAAAAAATAAAGATACTTAGATTACACAAATGTTACACAAAAAATGTAGAGATTCCCATATGCCCCACTCCCCACACCTCCCACACCCTTCCACATAAACAACATCCTTCATTAGTGTGGCACATTCATTGCAATTGATAAATGCATCCTGGGGCATTGCCATTGAGCATGGACCATAGTTCACATTGTAGTTTACACTTTCTCCTACACAATTCTGCAGGCTATGGGAAGATATATAACGGCCTATATCTGTCACTGCAATGCCATTCAGGATGATTCCCAAGTCCCAAAAAAGCCCCCGCATTACACCTGTCTTTCCCTCCCTCTGCCCCCAGAGCTTCCAGTGGCCACTGCCTCTGGAAAACTTACAATGATATAAGTTCTTTCATTGCTAGAATCACAAGTCTATAGTAGAATACCAGTAAGTCCACTCTAGTCCATAGTTCATTCCCCATTCCTGAGGATTCTGGAATGGTGATGTCCATTCCACCTCTATTTGAGAGGGGGCTTAGATACCATACAGCCGATGGATGGGACTCTTTTGCTTGCAGTTGTAGGTTATCTCGTTTCCTTGGTATGGTGGTTGTCAATCCTCACCTCCTTGTTACTTGTCCTGGGTTGGTCCAGTGAAGTGAAGAGTAGGTGTTGCAACTCCACTGAGGCTCAAGACCCAGCTGACACATGGACAGCCCAAAAGATTCAAATCTCTTGGATGTACACCTACAAACTCCAGCACCAAGTATAGTTTCAAATAGAAGGGACAGATGAGCCCTATGTAGGTAAGTCATAACTGAGTCCAACTCTGTTACTTGCAGGAGCACAAACTCCAAATTAGGGCTCACTGGCAACTCACCAAACTCTGGAGCTATCTGCCCTGACCATAGGACCTGGGTGCCTCCAGAGCTCTCTGGAGCCCCACTATTTGAGGTAGTACCCACTTTGGCAGTCTATGAGATCCTGCTGAGATGTGCATAAGAGTTACTTCTGGGATGAACTCCCGACTCACTTTGAAGTCTCTTAGCCATATAAACTCATTTGTCTTTATCTTTTCCCCTGTTTATTCGAGACCTTTTTCCAGTTGCAGTGCTATGATTCTATTTTTTTTTCCAAAATAAACATAATTTATTACTTTCTTAATCAGAAAAATATCATAAAGCTATTTTTATGTTGAAAATGGAGGGGAAAGGGTAGAAGGAGAGAACCAGAGGCAGAAAGAAACAAACAGAGAAAGTGGCAAAGATATTGATTAACCATCTGCAGCAGTGACCCAATAGGTCTTGAAACCATGACAGCAGAGATTGGGAAACATCCAAGTTCTGTCAAGAGGAGTTAGGTTTAAAAATGATTGTAACCAAACAACACCAAAAGTTAATCAACTAAATTAGGCCCTGAGGAAATATATTAATTTAAAAGGTTGTTCAGCATGGAGTGTAGTAAAAAAGGAGTAGAGAGGCCAAAATGTGTCATGGCATCTAATGTTTTGCTGTCTAATAAGGCAGCTACTAGCCACATGTGGCTACTGAGCACTTGAAATAATGTTAATCCAAAATGAGATGTGCTATAAGTGTAATGTAAACACTGAATTTCAAAGACTAAGTAGGAAAAAAATAATGTAATAATTTTAATATATATTATGTGCTGAAATGTTATTTTGTATATATTATGTTAATAAAATACATTATTAAAATTAACATCCCCTGTCCCTTTTAACTTTATTAATGTGAGTACTAGAAAACTTAAAATTACATATGTGACTCACATTTTATTTCTGTTGGAAAGATCTGGTCCAGATTATTGTACAGAGAAAAGATTGTCAGCTCTTGCTTAAGTTACCTAAACCAATTCATCCAGAATTCAATTTATTTATCAAATGTACAATATTTTACATCTGATAGAATAGTTTCCAACTTTTTTAAAGTTTGATTTTTTCCACTTACCCACTTTGGAGCATTTTCAGTATGTTTAAGCCAATTTATCTAAGGCTACTTCTGTCTTTATTTTAAGGTAAAATACTAATGAGAAAGTGAGAATATCTGGAGAAAGTTAAACACATTCAGAAAAAGGGAAACTTGCTCTCTGTGACTAGGGAAACATCATAGCATTTTCCTTTTTTCTGCCATCTTTTTCATTTCTTCTCATTGAAGAGGGAGAAGGCAGGTGCTTCAATGCAGAAAACTCAGAAATGTAAATGGAGCCCCTCTTCTGAGTAAAATATAAGCAGGTAGTCAAGTCTTCACCTCAGATTTTATATCAATATAAATTTCAGATGGATTAAAGAAATCTTTTTAAAACCATAGGAAAAGCTAAAAGAACATTAAATGTACTATGTCTCAAACCACTGGGGCAGGAGGATTTTTTAAAGAAGCAAAGAAGAAGAAAAGGATGTAAAAATTAACCCTATACAAATGTGAAATGTCCAGACATAAAGGTATAGAAACAAGAGACTTGAGAAAACAACTGTAGCAAATATCACAAACATTAAGTAAATCTTCTTAAACTATGTACATTTTAGACAACTTGATTTAAAAAATACTTTGACCCCAAAACTAAATGTATAATTCACTAAAGGACAATTATAATTAGTGAAAAAAAAAAAAATCCATGAAAAAATTTTCAATCTCCCTTGTAAACAAATGAATGTAAAATTTTTCACAAAGTAAATACCTGATCCACCTATCAGATTAGCAAAGATATTATTGTGATTGTTGTTGTTTTATTTAATGCTGGTGAGAATGTAGTAAAATGGGCACTAAGATATTTCTGATAGTTCTGAAAATTGGTATAAAACTATTGACAGACATTTGATGTAAGAACCCTTTGATCTAGTAATTTCATATTTGGGAATATATCCCAAGAAAAAACTGATAAACACACACAAAAATCCTTCAGAGCAAAAAGATGTCACAGAGTTAATTATAATATTTTAAAAATGTAAAAGAACTTAAATTCAAAAAATAAGGAAATGCTTAAGTAAAATATGGTACCTCCACTCAATGGAATATTATGTAGTCAATAAAATATTTACTCAGACTATATACTAACACAGAAAAAGGTTATGCTATAATATTAGTGGAAACTGGGATTTCAAGTTGTATATGCTGCATGATTATAACTGTGTAAAAAGCATAAAAAATATGGAAGAAACTGTTCATTATATTTGTCTCTCAGTAATGGAACCATGAGTCATATTTTTCATCTTTTTGTCTGAATTGTATTTATTAATATTTTATTAATGAGTATTGTAGTAAGCTGAATCATGGCCCTCCAAAGACACCCATGTCCTAGTGCCCAGAACCTGAGAATATGTTACCTTATGTGGTAAAAGAGATTTTGCAGATGTGATTAAATTAAGATCTTGAGATGAGATTATCAGGGATTGTGTGGATGGACCCAATGTAATCACAAAGATTCTTCCTTATAAGAGAGATACAGCAGGACCAGAGAGAGAAGGCACTGTGAAAACCAAAGAAAGGGTCATTATTAGAGAGAGAGAGTTAAAGATGCTACACTATTGGCTTTAAAGATGGAGGAAGGGGCCATGAGCTTCCAGATGCTACAAAAGGCAAGGAAACACATTCTTCCCTAGAGCCTCCAGAAGGAACACAGCCCTGCCAACTCCTAATTTTAGGACTTCTGACCTCCAGAACTGTAAAATAATAAATTTAAAAATAAATTTTAAGCCATTTGTGATAATTTGTTAGAGCAGCAACAAGAAACGATTACATGTACAAACAATTTTTATGGTGGAAACAAACTTTGGTAAAAACAGGTTTTATTTTCTTGAAATGGGTTTTTTAAATGATGTGTACATTAATATTTGTAGTCCAGTATTACTTCACCATTTAGATGTCATAAAAAAATAAAGTGCAATAGAACTTAATATGTTTCTGATGAATGTGCCTCATCTTTATACTCTCACTGCCAACAAGATATGCCTCACTACAGAGCAACAAACATTGAATTTGGGGTTATTGGCTTATAATGACATTTAGTACACAAACATGTGAGAAACAAACAAGCAGCAGGAAGGAGAAGAGAAGCAAAAGGGATAAAGTTGATGAATCATAAATAAAACACACCCCTTGAGTTGAGCAACCCCAGATTTATACAAATTCAGTATTACACATATATATCCCAAAGTATTACACATATATATATTCACACTACAATTTTAAAGAACTAGGAAGCTATGAGATAGATAATGTGCAATGAAAATATAAAGCAACAATTATGATCTCCTTACTTGTTACCAGTGTGTTCGCTCTTCAATCCAGTCTCTTGTCCCTTTCTGGACTCCTGGTTGATTTCAGGCTAGCGATCCTGGTGTTCAGCTTCAGTTCTCCCACCCCGCCCCACCCCACCCCCGACTTTGGCTTAGATTTGCTCCACTCATTTTCTCCATCTGGCACTAGTTCTGGTCTTATTGCTTCCTTCTCTTGTCTCTCAAATCCCAACCTTCAATCTTGGCCTCTAGGGGATGACAGAGGACGGGGGTGACAACCTTAAACCAGTGGGCAAAAATATCTTTGAAATGGGGGTAAAAGAGAAAGAAGAAAGGAAGGAAAGAAGGTAGGAAGGAGGGAGGGAGGGGAGTAAAAAGAGAGGAAAGAACTCCACAGCACAAAACAGTTATACCTTATGGAAAAAATATCCAGAAAGTTGTGAAACCATTCCATCACACATGAAAGATTTTGACAAATACTAATTTTAGGTAAATGACTCTTTAGATGACTGGGCTTATGGTGAAGTGGTTCTAATGAGTTGGCCTATTTTCCAAGGATGCCCTAACACAAGCACATATGTATACCACTTGGAAGGTTAAATATATCCTTTAAGTGGGGAAGAGTGCCTCCAGTCATCCTAGCTTAAAGACTCTCTGCTCAAACCCCCTAATTATCTGGTTCTGTCTGCACTCATCAAGCAGCCATTATTATTTGCTTCTATGTGGATTTTTCTACTGGGAGAGAACAGGCTGACCCGTAAGCAGGAGTATTCTAGTCCCATTGGCAGTTACTCTGCACTGAAATTAAAAACCAGCATTTTGTTGAGAAATTGATTTGCACATCCATTCACCTGAGCCTAAAAAATTTTACTGCACTAAAAAAAAAGTTATGTTAGTACTTTATCTGGCATTAATGAAATGTAGGAATTTATTGTAAGAAAGTAGCTGTACATCACAGAACTTAAGGGCAGAAAGGGGAGTTGGGAAAGGAACTAGAAACCGGGAGGCCATCAGGATTGAACCCTCTGTCCTCACTCTTAGTCTGCATTGCACGTTCCTGCTCACCTTCTCACCCTCTAAGCCTCCATAGACACTCATTTCTGTCTCTCTTTACACCTGACTCTCTCTCTCTCTCTCTGTTTCTCATGCAAACAGCTAAAGAAGGCTGCCACTCACATGCCCAGTTTGCATGTCCTCAGTTCCAGCAACCAAGAGAGCCAAGCATCTATGAATTCCAAGACAAGCATCTGTGATTTCCAATTCTAAATTCTCACAGGGACAGTCTGATTGTCCCAATTTGGGTCAAGTGTCCAGCCCAATCCAATTACCTATTGCATGGAGTGGGGTAAGCAGGAGGGAAAGGTTAGGTCCAGCTCCAGGAAACTGAGAAGAATTCCCAGAGAAAAAAAGATTGTAGATGGGGTAAGCATCCCCAAAATTGCCACAGGTCCACCAACTCGGAGAGTCAGAGGTGCTCCAGAATTCAGAATTCTTGAGATGACATCACACACTCAGAGGTATCTAAGGCAACCTCTTATAATCAAACTCATTAATATTTTTACAATGAAAATATGAATATTTACACAAAATAGGAAATAAGGATTATAAATAGCCTCAGGTGGATCAAATCAGGTTTTTTCTCCACAGGAGTTATGAAAATACTTTTGTTTTCAGACCCTTCTGAATTTCAGAATTACAGATGAGGGATTTAGACTGTCCTACCCTGGGCTTACAAAGCTGAGGACCAGACAACGATGATATCAAGGTACTTCCTCCAAGAGGCTCCCTAGGCCCTCTCTACTGCAAGTGTGGTCTCTGGACCAGCAGTATCCACACCACCAGAGAGTTTTTTTTAGAAATGCTGACTCTCTGGCCCCATCCCAGATATCCTGAATCAGAATCTGTACTTTTTTAAAGATGCATATTAAAGTTTGCTCTAAGTGGCGGTCAGCCTTCCTAACTCATAGAGTATTACAACTGTGCATATGAGCTGGAACTCACATTTGTACGATCATCCCTTGCTTATGTGTTTTTTAAAAATAGCTCCATAGAAAAAATTGTGTCCGTTTTCACAATTACCAAGGCATAATTCATACAATTGCAAAGAAGAAACAGACTTAACTCCTCATCTGTGCCGCACCACTCACCACATTGCTCAACAGAGTCACCGTCTTTCTCACTGCCTCTCAGTATCACATAATGAACATGTCTTCCTGTGTGGTATTTAAGCTTGGACACATGTATACTCTTGTGTTTAAACTGATATACCTGTGTAGGGGCTTCTTTTTCTTGAAACTGTATCTATCAGAGAATATTTGTGCAATACTTCATGAAAATGATTCAAATGAAATATAAAAGCAGCTGGAGCTATAATTAAGAATTTATTCAATAAAGAATCCAAGCAAGTGAAACACAGAACAATAGCCAAAGCATTAGTTTTCTTTGCTGCTTGCATAAAGAGAATAGAATTTTCAATAAGGGCAAACAATACAGGGCCCACACACAAAAAATATTTTCGAAATGTTAATAGCTTTTTTACTTAACACATTTTATCTTGCATCCTGTTGTTTTGGAATTCATGAAGGCATTAAGAAAGGACTGAGTAGATAGAGGGTCTCCTCAAATCATAACAAATTTATCCATTGAATTTACTTTTAAGTTCCTTAGGAATAGAAGAAATCTTCAAAATTCAAAAGAAGGGAGACTTCCAGGAAGATGGCATCAGAACATGTTGGTAGGGCTCAATTCTCTGAAAAAAACAATGGTGGAAAGGCAAAAAGCTGTCCAAGGGAGATGCTTTGGAGATCTGCAGACCAGAATAGTGCCGCATATCATCCAGAAGGGAGAGAGACATAGAGACAAAGAGGCCAACAAAAAACCATGAGTTACTCACCCTCAGTCTAGGAAAGGCACCTATCCCCCACCCTCAAGGGGAACATTGGTAAAACCCGTGGCTCACTGTGGCCAACTGAGAGAGGAATTAAGGTTTTCCTCCCTGGAAAGAGGGAGAGGGTAGCGGAGGGCAGAGAGTAGTTTCTCTTTAGAGAGTTTGGCCACCAAAGCCACTTTGAATCTCAGTCCTAGTCAGCCCAACAAGGGGAGGTTGAAAGAGACACCTCTGTGGAAAGATTCACTGACGAGGGCCACTTGCTGGCAGTTTGGGAAACTGCAAAAATAAAAAAGCTTTTCAGAGTCTCTCATGCCCAGGACCCTAGGATCTGGTCTGTGCCCCATTAGTGGATCCCTGGCTCTGTTTGTTAACTTAAGCTGGGCAATTCTAAAGATTTAGAACAAATTGAACCTAAAGTCAAAGACAAATCATGAAACAAAACCATTAGGCAACACAGAGAAATCAATTGTCAGAGTAAATTCACCAACATAATCAGATGCTTAGATATCAGCAAAAAATTACAAGCCATACTAAGAAACAGGAAGATATGGCCCAGCCAAAGGAACAAATCAAAAATTCTGATGAGACACAGGATTCAAAACAACTAATCAATGATGTCCACAAAAACTTCCTAAATCAATTCAAGGAGTGGAAGGAAAATATGATTACAGAGATAAAGGATATTAAGAAGATACTGGGTGAGCATAAAGGACAATTTGGAAGCGTACAAAGAAAAGTAACAGAGCTTGTGAAAATGAAAGACACAATGGATGAGATTAAAGATACATTAGAGGCATATAGCAGCATATTTGAATTGGCTGAGAACAGAATCAGTGAATTAGAAGACAGAGCATTTTAACTTGAAAGACAGGAGAACAGAAAGAGAAAAGAATGGAAAAAATGGAACAGGGTCTCAGGGAACTGAATGACAGCACAAAACACACAAACATACATATTATAGGTGTACCAGAAGGAGAAGAGAATGGAAAGGGAGTAGAAAAAATATTTAAGAAAATAATAACTGAAAATTTCCCACCCTTATGAAAGACATAAATACCAATATCCAAGAAGAACAACGTAACCCAAACAGAATAAATACAAGTAGACCTACTCCAAAACACTTACTATTCAGAATGCCAAATGCCAGAGAAAAAGAGAGGATTCTGAAAGCAGCAAGAGAAAAGCAATGCATCACATACAAGAGAACCTCAATAAGACTAAGTGCAAGAAGAAAGTGGTATGATACATTGAAGATACTGAAAGAGAAACACTGACATCCAAGAATTCTTTACCTGGCAAAATTGTCCTTCAAACATGAGAGTGATTTTAAAGTTTTCACAGACAAACAAAAACTGAGAGAGTATGTTACCAAAAGAACAGATTTACAAGAGATACTAAAGGAAGTTCTGCAGCCTGAAAGGAAAAGACAAGGGCAAGAGACTTGGAGAAGAATATAGAAATGAAGATTATCAGTAAGGGTAACTTAAAGGATAAAAAAGCAGACAATAGTAAGATATAACTACGGAAAGCCAAAAGATAAAATGGATGAAGTAAGTAATGCCTTTACAGTAATAACATTGAATTATTGGATTGAACTCCCCAATCAAAAGACGTAGACTGACAGAATGGATAAATATATCCATTACTGTCTACAAGAGGCTCACCTTAAATGCAAGGACACAATCAGGCTAAAAGTGAAAGGTTGGGAAAAGATATTCCACGCAAATAGGAACCAAAAAAGATCTGGAGTAGCAATACTAATATTGGACAAAATAGATTTTAAATGCAAAATGTTATAAGATATGAAGAAGGTCATTATATATTAATAAAAGGGGCAATTCACCAAAAAGAAATAATAATCTTAAAAATATTTATGCACCTAACCTGGGAGCCCCAAAATACATGAGGCACACACTGGCAAAACTGAAGGGAGAAATATATGTCTCTACAATAATAGAGACTTCAATACACCACTCTTAGCATTGGACAGAACATTTGGACAGAGGATAAACAAGGAAACAGAAAACTTGAATAATATGATAAATGAATTAGACCTAACTGACATTTATAGAGCAATATACCCCAAAACAGCAGGATTTACATTCTTCTCAAGTGCTCATGGATCCTTCTCCAGGATAGACCATATGTTGGGCCACAAGATAGGATTCAATAAATTTTAAAAGATTGAAATTATACAAAGAACTTTCTCTGATCATAATGGTATGAAGCTGGAAATCAATACTGGGTGGGAAAAAAGGAAAATTCACAAATATATGGAGATCAGACAATACAATCTTAAATAATCAGTGGGTCACAGAAGAATCAACAAAACCAAAAGTTGGTTCTTCAAGAAGATCAACAAAATCGACAAACCCTTACTAGACTGACAAAGAAAAAAAGAGAGGAGATGCAAATAAATAAAATAAGAAATGAAAACAATATTACCACTGACCATCAGAAATAAGAGATCATAAGTGGATATTATGAACGGTACATTAACAAACTAGACAATGCAAATGAAACGGACAAATTTCTAGGAACATAAGAACATTACATTACCACTGACCCCGCAAAAGGCATGTTCAGGTCCCAACCCCTGTGAATGTGTACTGATTGTAAACAGGCTCTCTTGAAGATGTCATTCAGTTAAGGTGTGGCCCAAATGAATCAAGTTCAGCTTTAATCCAGATTACTGGAGTCAAGAATAGTTAAAACCCACCCCCCGTAACATACAGAAATACTGAAACCCCTTCCTGAAGGAAAGTAACATAGGAATGGCTCAAGAAACCTTGTCGCTTCTGAACAAGCACTCCTTCACTTCCCAGAAGTCTGAGACAATGATAAACAAAGCATTGGAAAAAGCAGAAAACTTTGATCCTTGTAGGCAGAATTTGATCAACCTTCCATAATGAACAGTTATATTCCATAGGTTTCAAGTCTCTTTTGTCTCCTCTTTTCTCAATTCTTCTTATTTTCTGAAAATGTAAGTGACTAAATCCAGAAAACACAACCGTAATAATGATGGCTTCATCTGTTCTCACAATTCCTCCTCAATTTCATAATCTAGCCAAAAGCAAGAGGTGTGTAAATCCCTAAGACTGGCAATTTGTAACTCCACTTAGAACAAAACATTTTAAATTAAACAAAATTAATAAATTAGTTATTGTCAGAAAAAAGCACATAATAATTGTGTTATTAACAAATCAAAACATATGTAACCCAAAGGTTGCTGACTCTTACCAACCAATTGGCATAAATGAGGTCACATTAACATTACTATTTGAATCTTATTAGTTTCAAGGCCCATCCAGTCAAAAATTGCAGTCTCACCATATGACCCAGTCATCACATTTCTACATATATACCCAAAATAATTCAAAGCAGGGATTCAAACAAACTCCTGTACACTGATGTTCATAGCATTACTACAATAGCCAAAAGGAGGAAGCAACCAAGAGTCCATCGAAAAATAGATAAACAAAATGTGGTACACATATACAGTGGAATACTATTCAGCTGTAAAGAGGAATGATATTCTGCTACATGTAACAGGATGGATGAACCTTGAAAACATTATGTTGAATGAAATAAGCCAGACACAAAAGGCAAACATCATATGATTCTATTTATATGAAATGTCTAGAATAAGCAAATTCATAGACAGAAAGTAGATTAGAGGTTCCCAGGGGGCGGAAGAGGGGACAGGGCGGGGATAATGAGAAGTTATTGCTTTAACAGGTACAGAGTTCCTGTTTGGGATCATGAAAAAGTCTTGGTAATGGATGATGGTGATGGTAGTAGAACACTATGAATGTAATTAATGCTACTGAAGTATACTTTAAAAAAGATTAAAATGGGAAAATCTGCGTTATACATGTTACCACAACAAAAAAGTTTTAAAAAAAATTTTTTTAAGTTACATTCCGGCGGTTCCCAGCAGCTCTGGCAGTGAAGGAGTGGCAGCGACCAGCAGCCCAGCTTTGCAAAGGCTCTGGGGCACACCGTGGCCCACAGCACCGCCAAGATGCCCAAGAGAAAGGTCAGCTCAGCCAAAGCAGCGGGGCTGGCGGAGCCAAGGAGGAGGTCCGCGAGGCTAATCACTAAACCTACTCCTGCAAAAGTGAAAACGAAGCCCAAAAAGGGCAGCAGGAAAGAATAAGCCTTCAAACAAAAAAGTGAAATCAAAAGGGAAAAGGGAAGCAAAGGGGAAACGAGCTGAAGTGAAAACAAGAAACTAAAGAAGATTTACCTGCAGAGAATGGAGAAACTAAAAATGAGGAGAGTCCAACCTCTGATGAAGGAGAGAAAGAAGCCAAGTCTGATTAATATCATATACCTTGTCTTATCAGTGGTCCCTGTTCATCCCTTCTTGTACAATCCAGAGGAATATTTTTACCAGCTATTTTGTAAATGCAAGTTTTTTAGTAGCTCTAGAAGAAACATGTTTAAGAAGGAGAGTAGAATCCCCTTCATCCTATTTCTTAAGTGTAAATGCTTTTTGTAAAGAGGGGAAATCATTTGCTGTTTGTTTATTTTTTGGCACAACCAGAAATTAGTGGGATATTGAATTAAGAGAGGCTTTGACTGTCTTGGATGTCACCTTAACTTTCCATGGGGTAGGGATGGCAGTTTTTATACCCTATAATACAACACATACTAAATGGTGATTTGAATCACAATCATGCATTTAATATGTTAAATGCATAAAATATCGTTTCCTAAAACCACTCTTGATCTTGACTTTCCCTGTCAGAACTGTGTGTACTCTGCAACATCCTTGGTCATGGTCATCTAGTTTTTCTAATAACTTTGTTATGTGCTGTGACACACTGGAAATGTTAGTGTATAGTGTACATGATATTAAATTGAGCATCAGTGGTACTCAATGATATAACAGCTTATCAACATTTGAAGACATTGGTACTTGATATCCTCTTAAGGAAAACTTGCCTCCACATTTTAAGCTGGAAAGTCACTGGAAAAACTGTAGAAAAGCAAAAACCTGCGAATATTCTCGCCATCCTGATTTTGTGATAATCAGGATAGGCTAAACATTCGCTATATTAGAAACCATGCATGTGTCCCCAGAACTAGTTTTTCTTGCTAGGTCTGGTTTTTACAATGTTGGTGATAAACTAAGCCTGATTTATTATGTGACCATCCTGTATGGGAAAAGACTGTAACTTTGGGTATCTTTGGTCAACCTTAAGAGATACAGCAGGGGGATGGATGTGGCTCGGGTGGTTGGATATCCGTCTCTCATATGGAGGGACCTGGGTTTGACCCCTGGGACCTTCCAGTAAAAAGAAAAAAAGGAAAAATACAGAAGGC
>JAQZBX010090922.1:0-12434 GCA_029593785.1 Cabassous unicinctus
AAAAAAAAAAAAAAAAATGGGTTTATCAAAGTTTGAATGTTTTGAAAGACTGTGGTATGTACCCAAAACGATAAAGCCAGATTAAGTCTTTATGCCTGTCTGGTTTGCTGCCTGGCTGACTTATCAGAAAGTATATATAAGAACATATTTCATCTCCTTGCCTGAAGTATTCTCACTTAACTCAAACAAAACTATTTAGATGAGGCCAAATTGAATAAAGGCGGGCCTTAGTCCATATGATTGGAGTCTTTATAAGCAAAGGAAATTTTGATGCAGTCAGTAGAAACCAGAAGCAGCCAGAAGCCAGATACTGAGGCAGATCATATTGTGATGGAGGTAGAGATACAAGCCAAGGAACTCCAAGGATCATGGCAAGCCAGCACCAGAAAGCTCCAGACTCCAGGAGAAAGGAGGGCTTGCTGACACTTTGATTTTGGACTTTTAGCCTCCAGAACTGAGACAATAAATTACTGTTGTTTTAAGCCATTCAGTCTAAGGTACTTTGTTACAGCAGCCCTAGAAAACTAAAACATGGGAGATGGGGTTACTGATTGGAAAGGGCACCAGGGAACCTTCTGTAAATATTCCATATCATAATCGGGAGGGGGTATTATATATACGTAAAAATTCATCAAGCAGTACATTTAAGCTAGTACACCTTTTAAATATATTATACTTCAAAAAAGTTTCTTATCTCTTGCCTTTCTTTATAGTTTCACCACACATTTTTATCTCTACACTATTGCTCAGCATTGTATGATTTTGAACTTTAGGTAAACGAAGTCATACTACATGTATTTATCCACATCTTGATTCTTCACCCCATATTTTCCCGAATCATACATGTGACTCTAATTCATTTTCACTGCTGGAAGTATTCCGTTCTACTCTTGGAAATCTGGGATGCTTCCAGCTCTTAGTTGTTAAGAATGGTATTGCTAGGAATATTCTTATACATGTCTTGTGGGTTTCTGTAGTGTTTATACTCCTGAGGCACAGGGTCTACTGTGTTATACTCTCACCAAGAATATATGTGTGCTATACCCTCTACAACATATAGTCAGAAAGTTTAACTTTTACAATATGAGTGTGAAATGGTAGCTCGTGTTTTTAATTTGCATTTTCCTTGACTACTACTAAGGTTCAAAGTCTTTCCATATTTGTATTAGCTTTTAGGTTTCATTTCCTGTGATGTTCAAGCTTTTTGCTCGTTTTTCTACTGGGCTGTCTTTTTCTAATGTGTGGGTATTCTTTAATAGCAATATTTTGTCAGTTAAATGAGTTAAAATAGCTTTTAAACTTTGCAGCTTGTTTTTTCATTCTCTAAAGGTGTTTTGACACTCAATTTTTTTTTTTTTAAACATTTTATTTACCCCTCCCCCCACCAAATCCCCCGTTGTTTGCTCTCGCTATCTGCTCTCTGTGTTTGTTCATTATGTGCTTGCCTTCTTTTTAGGAGGCACTGGGAACCGAGCCTGGGACCTCCCATGTGGGAGGGAGGGAGGGAGGGAGGTGCCCAATGGCTTGAGCCACCTCTGTTCCCCGCTTGCTGTCTCTCTCGTTGTACCTCTTCGCCACATCATTTCGTTGCGTCAGCTCACCACCCCAGGCCCTCGCTTCAGCTCGCTGTCATCTGTCTTTTTTAAGAGGCACGGGGAAACAAACCCGGGACCTCCCATGTGGTAGGTGGCGCCCAACTACTTGAGCCACATCTGCTTCCTAACATTCTTAATCTTAATGCAATCTAATTATGTGTGGTTCTTTAAAACATTCCTCTCCATTCTCCTTATAGCTTTATGATTTTGCTTTAATGTAGGTCTTTAATTCACCTTAATCCACCCCCCCCTCCACTTGCTGTCTGTGTCCATTCACTGGGTGATCTTCTGTGTCTGTTTCTTGCCTTCTCTTCTCATTCTTCTCCTCCAGACTTCACTGGAATTCGATCCTAGGGACCTCCGATGTGGGAGAGAGGCACCCTGACTTGCGCCACCTCAGTTGCTGGTTTCTGGTGCGGCTTGCCTTGACTCCCGAGTCTCTCTTTTGCTGCGTCATCATCTTGCCGTGTGGTTTGCAGCAGGGGCCTGGCTCACCTGCACACCTTTTTTTTACCAGGAGGCCCCGGGGATCGAACCCCGGTCCTCCCATATGGTAGACGGAAGCCCAACCACTTGAACCACAAACGCTTCCCTCACCTTTATATATAGAATGAGAAGTTCAATCTCATTTCCCCTCCATATAATTAATTGCTCCTGTACCATTATATTGACAAGTTCATCCTTTCCCCACTAATTAGCAATGGAAACCACTGCATTAGTTATCCAATACACACCAAAACTTAATGGCTTAAAACAACAAACTTTATTTCACATAGTCTGAGGGTCAGGAATCCAAGAGCAAGTTAGGTGGGTGGTTCTGGCTCATGATCTCTCACAAGGTTACAGTGAAAATGTTAGTCATCTGAAGGTCTGACGGTGGCTGGAGGATCTGCTTCTAAGAAGGCTCACTTGCAAGGCTATTCTGGGGTCCATACTTTCACCAGCTGTTGGCAGAAGGCCTCAGTTCCTTGCCATATAGCCTCTCCATAGGGCTACTTAAACATGGCAGCTAACTTGCCAAGAGCAAGTAATCCAAAAGAGAGAAGGCACAGTGTCTTTTGTGACCTAGACTCTGAAGTGTATACTGTTGCTTCCAATTATTCTATTCATTAGAAGTGAGTTACTAAGTCCAGCCTACATACAAGGGGAAGAGGATTGGACCTCATATTTTTTAAGGGAGAAATATCAAAGAATCTGTGGCCATATTTTAAAAACATCATAACTATTATAAAGGCTCCATAAACTGTGATGAGTTTCTAAGCTATCATGTTGCTTCAATTTGTCTGTCTGCAAATGCCACAAACTTTTCAATCTGAAGCATCTATCCCTCCATCACACATTTTATTTCTCTCCAGCAGTATCTGAAAGCCTTTTCTCTTCCATATAAATTTTAAAATCAGTATGTCAAGTAACAAAAAAAGTTGGGATTCTGATTGGAATTGCACTGAATCTATAGACCAGTTTGGAGAGATCTAGCATTTAACAATATTGTAATATTACACATCTTCCAACCCATGAACATTCTTCATAACTTTGTTCCAAGCCAACGAACGTTTCTTTAATATAGTATAATAAAACTTTACAATTTTCTCCATAAAGTCTTACAGATTTTTCAATAAACTTATTCCTATTTTACAGATTTATATCAAGCAACCTTGCTAAACAATTCTAAAAATTTATCTCTGAACTCATCAGGGGTTTCTACATAATTATGCCACATCTGAGTAATGATAGCTTCTTTTTTTCCTTCCTTTCCAAGCTCATATTTTTTATTTCTTTCTTGTCTTACTGTGAAGACTCCAGTAAAATGTTGAATAGGATTAGTGAGTAGCAGGCCACCCTTGTGGTTTCCTGGCCTTAAACAGAATGATTTATATGTTTTACCATAAAGTGTGATATCTGTTGTTAAGTATTTTGGCAAATATCATATAACAGATTAAAGGAGCTTCCTTCTATTCCTACTTTGCTAAGAATTACTATTCTTATGCTTTTCTTATCAAAACTATTAATGAGGTGATTTGCACAGATTCATTTTCTAATAGTAAACTAGTAATATATTCCTGGGATTGTAATTTTAAATATACTTTCAGCCTTTCTTCTTTTCTTTTCTTTTTAAAGATTTTATTTATTTATTTATTTATCCCCCCCTGCTGCTTGTGCTCGCTGTGTCCATTTGCTGTATGTTTCTCTGTGTCTGCTTGTCTCCCTTTGTTGGGTCGTTCTGCTGCATCAGCTCACCGCGCCGCGCGGGCTGGCTTGCCTTCACCAGGAGGCCCCGGGAACCGAACCCGGGGCCTCCCATATGGTAAATGGGAGCCCTATCGATTGAGCCACATCCGCTTCCCTCTTCTTCTCTGATATGGCTTTTAAAGGTATAGATTTCCTTGTAAATATTGCTTTAGCCACATCCCAAGAGTTCTGATGTGTATAAAGTATTTTCAATTGTATATTCCCATCAAGATTTACTTTATGACCATGAATTAGACATTGCTCTTAATTTCCAAAATTTTAGTGATATTTGTTATACATTAAAATTTTTTCAGGTGAAATTAATATAACATAAAATTAAACATTTTAAGTGTACAATTCAGTGGCATTTGGGATATTCACAAAGTTGTACAACCATTACCTCTATCCAGTTCCAAAACATTTGTCACCCCAAAGCAGACTTCATACCCGTAAAGGAGTCAATCCCTAATCTCATTTCCCCCAGTCACTGGCAACCACTAATCTGCTTTCTGGCTGTTATGAATTTGCCTATTTCGGATACTTAATTTAAATGGAATCTCATACAACATAGTCTGTCTTCTTTTACTTTATTTATTTACTTCTCCCCCCACCCCCTTGTTGTTTTGCGCTCGCTGTGTGTTCTTCTGTGTCTGCTTGTCTTCTCTTTAGGCAGCACTGGGAACTAATCCTCGAACCTTCGGAGTGGGAGAGAGGTGCTCAATCTCTTGTGCCACCTCAGCTCCCTGGTCTGCTGTGTCTTACTGTCTCTCCTCTGTGTCTTTTTTTGTTGTGTCATCTTGCTGCGCCAGCACGCCATATGGGCCAGCTTGCCTTTAACCAGGAGGCCCCGGGAATCGAACCCTGGACCTCCTATATGGTAGACGGGAGCCCAATCGCTTGAGACACATCTATTTCCCTTAGCTTATTTTTGAAGTTCATCTATGTTAGAGCATGTACCAGTACTTTGTTCCCATTTATAAGATGAATAATATTTCATTGTATGGATATATATTTTGTTTATCCATTTATCTGTCGATGGATACCAGTTGTTTCCACCTTAAAAATTTTTTTTACTTTATTAGTTAATATTATTGTTTCCATCTTTCGATTAATGTGAATAGGGCTGCTATAAACATTGATGTACTTGTTTTTAATTCTTTTGAGTATATACCTAGAAGGGTCATCTGATAATATTTAACTTTTTGAAGAATAGCCAAACTGTTTTCCACAACAGCTGCACCATTTTACATTTCTGCCAGCAATGTACCAGGGTTTTGATTACTCCACATCCTTCCCAACACTTATCTTTTTTGGAAGTGGGTGCAGAGTGGTATCTCATTGTGGTTTTGATTTGCACTTCCCTAATGACAAATGATATTGAATATCTTTCCATGTGATTGTCCATTTGTATATCTTCTTTGGACAAATACTTATTCAAATTCATTGCCCATTTTTTAATTGGGTTGTCTTTTCACTGTTGAACTGTTAGAGTTCTTTATATATTTTATATACAAGTCCTTATCAGATGTATGATTTCCAAGTTTTTCCTCTCACTCTATAGACTGTCTTTTTACTTTGTTGATAGTGTCTTCAAAATGCACAAAAGGTTTTAATTTTGATGAAGTCCAATTTATTTTTCCTTCTGTTGCTTGGGCTCTTGGTATTGTATCAAATAATTCATTGCCAAACAAAAGTTTTGAGGATTTACTCCCATATTTTCTTCTAACAGTTTTTTGTTTTAGCGTTTACATTTAGGCCTGTGATCCATTTTGATCACAAGGAAGGGATCCAAATTCATTCTTTAGCATGAAGATATGTAGTTGTTCCAGCACCATTTGTTGAAAAGATTATTCTTTCCTCACTGAATGGTCTTGGCACCCTTGTAGAAAATCAACTGACTAAATACATGTATAGGTTTATTTCTGTAATCTCATTTCTAATCCATTGATTTATTTGTCTAAGGGTCCTCTAACTTTTTCTTTTCAAGACTGTTGTTTTGATTCTTTGGGGTTCCTTAAAATTCCGTATGAAATTTAGCATTGACTTACCAGTTCCTACAGAAAAAGACTTGGGATTTTTGGTAGGGATTGAATCTGTACATTGGTTTGGGTAGTGTATGGGGGTTCCCCAGGGAAACAGTACTGACAGTATATATATTATGTAAACATTTTAAGATTATAGAAATTGGCTCACACAACTATGAGGATGAGCAACTCTGAATTCTATAGGGCAGGCCACAAACTGGTAACTTCAATGAAGGTTTTAAATGAATTACCCAGGAGAAGCTGACTAGATGAAATCACCAGTTCTCCTTTGAAGGTCTTCAAATGATTGGATGAGACATCTCTCATTGCTGGATTTTTGTCAAATGCTTTTTCTGCATAATTGAGATGACTGGTTGGTCCCACCCCCTTCATTATATTAATAATGTATATTCCACTGAATGATCTTTACGTTGAATCAGCCTTGTGTTCCTGAGATAAATCCCAGCTGGCCATGATGTATAATTTTTTTTTTTTTTAAAGATTTATTTATTTATTTATCCCCCCTTTGCTGCTTGTGTTTGCTGTGTCCATTTGCTGTGAGGTCTTGCTGCATCAGCCCATCACGCTGCGCGGGCTGGCCTGCCCTCACAAGGAGGCCCCAGGAAGCGAACCCGGGGCCTCCCACATGGTAAACGGGAGCTCCATCGATTGAGCCACACCTGCCTCCCAATAATGTATAATATTTTAACCATCCTTTTGGATTTGGTTTATGAATATTTTCTTGAAGATTTTGGCTCTGTAGGGAAGCAAAAATATCTGGCTTTGGTATCAGGGTAATGCTGACCTGATAGAATGAGTTAGGAAGTGTTCCCTCCTCACTGATTTTTTTGGATATGTTTGAGAGTTTTAAGGATTGTTAATTCTTTAAATTTTGGGGCAAATTTTGGGGCAAAGTCTGATCCCAGACTTTTCTTCGTTGGAAAGTTTTTGATTACTGATTCAATCTCTTCACTTGTTATAAATGTCTTCAGATTTTCTATTTCTTCTTGAATCAGTTTTGGTAGTTTGTACCTTTATAGGAATTTGTCCATTTCACCTAGGTTATCTAATTTGTTGCCTACAATTGTTCATAGCACTCTCTTATAATCCTTCTATTTCTATAAGGTTGATGGTAATGTTCTCACTTCATTTCTAATTTTAGTATTTTATGTTTTTACTTTTTTTTTCTCTTAGATTAGCTAAAGGAGTGTCAAGGTAATTGATCTTTTCAAGGAACCAACTTTGGGTTTACAGATTTTCTCTATTGTTTTTTCTATGCACTATTGCATTTATTTCTGCTGTTATATTTAGTATTCAGTATTTAGTATTTAGTATTTAGTATTTCTTCCTTCTGCTAGCTTTGGTTTAGTTAGAAATAGTAACACTTGTTCATTGCTGGTGGGAATGTACAATGGTACAGCTACTGTGAAGGACAGTTTGGTGGTTCCTCAGAAAACTAAGCATAGAACTATCGTAAGACCCAGCAATCCCACTAGAACTGAAAGCAGGGAGTTGAACAGATATTTACACACTGATGTTCACAGCAGCATTATTTATAATTGTCAAAAGATGGAAGCAATCCAAGTGTCCAGCAACCGATGGATAAATAAAATGTGGTGAATACATACAAAGGAATGTTACTCAGCTATAAAAAGGAATGAAGTCCTGATACATGTGACAACTTGGATGAACCTTGAAGATACCATGTTGAGTGAAATAAGCCAGACATAAAAGGAGAAATATTGTATGATTTCACTGATTTAAAACAATGAGAATAAGCAAATTCTTAAGAGTCAGAATCTAAATGGGGGGATGGGGTGGGGATTAGGCAATGGGAAGTTAAGGCTTAAAATGTATAGGGTTCCTATCTGGAATGATGGAAATGTTTTGGTAATGGATGGTGATGTTAGCACAACATTGTGAAGGCAATTGGCAGCACTGAAATATATATCTGAATATTTTTAAAAGGGGAAATGGTAACATTAAAAATTTTTTTAAAATTCATGGAACTACAGTACACAAATAGTGAATCCTAAGTTAAACTATGGACTTTAATTCAATTGTACAGATGTTCCACACCAATGCAAGATGTTGGTAGTGGGGTGGTACAATGGAATCCTGTATTTTATTTTATGCATGATTGTTCTGTAAACTCACAACTTCTCTAACAAAGGGGAAAAAAGTTTCATGATGGTTTTATGCTTTAGGCAGAATATTTTATGGATATGAATTATCTCTGCCTTTCAATATTTTCTTCTTTGATTTCTACTTTGTATAATATTAGTATTGCCATGTCTATTTTCTCTTTTGATAGCAACTGCCTAAATCAAACCTATCCCCCTCCTGTCCAATCTCTTATCATTTCAATGAATTTTGGAAGGAGGCAAGTTAACTGAACATATTTACTCAGCTGAACAAGAAGTCTGTACATGGTTTTCAAGTATAGATGGTGGTTCTTAAACTTTTCCAAATGTAAATTACTATGGGAAAATTAATGCCCTCATAAAGCCATCAACTCTACCTACTACCTGATGCTAGAGGTTTAAAAGGAAATTAAATCACTCTACTGTTGACTAGATGACTCATGCTCTTTACCTGGAAAGAGAAGAAATATGGTGCATAAACTGGGAAAGAGGGGACTGGGGAGTGACCTAGATTCAAATGTCAAACTGGAAACCCCTTCAGTGAGGATGATCCTATATGGGACAAGCTTTTCTCATTTGAGTTTAAACGAAAGAAGAATCCAACTGTTTCCTTTTGAGAAAATGGGCACAACATGGAAATCCTGTGCTGAACTATCAAGATATAAAAAGCGTAAATCTGCTACAATAACTGGCTGGGTGAACAGCCTGCTGTCACATTTCTCTTTGTGCAAGGTAGAAGTATAAGCTATGAAAGAAGCTTTCTTTTTTTAAATTTACATCAAATCTCAAGATCATCTGAAGGGTTTTTATGCAGAGTTCATGAGCCAAACTTTGATATTCAGTTGTTCATATGAACAAATAACATTTGCATATAGTAGGTGGTCAGTAAATAACTGATAGTTATGTTTACTTACTTCTGAATATCTCCAGTGTTTCTTTGTTTGTTCTTACTTTTCTTTTGTGACTTGGTTGTGCTGGGGTCAGATTTTCTGGAATTCAAGGGAGAAGCCAAGATATTTTCTTTATAGAAATTGTTCTTCAACAACAGAAAAAAGCAAAACAGACATTATTAACGAGAACTTTATGATAAAATAAACTCTTAATTTGACTAATTCAGAATACATGAGAGACGTTTTCCGGGATTAAGCGCACATTTAAATTCTATACATCTTTGACGAATATTGACATGCAAATATTAGCATAAGTAAGATTAAATTCATCCACCATAGTTTAAATTAATGGCATTTTTACTGTATATTAATAAGCACAAAAAAAGGGCATGATTATACTAATCACTCATTAGCTGATAATGTATGCTAATTTTTCTAATAGTTTCATACAATTATAACCACCTTAATCTAGAGGGAAAAATTCAGAGTTTTGAATATGCCAAGAGTAAAAGTTGGTTTTATGTCAAAATAATTTAATTTGTGGTTTTAACGGTATACCAATAAATATGATATTTACTTGCTGTTCCAATCTAATAAAATTTCTTACTACACTATTAGAAAAGTTCATATAATTGGTGATGGTGTACAGTTGGCCTTGGATTACCAAACTTTTACAAGTAAACCAAAAATTATTCCAAAATATTAATAGATCGGTTTTGACCAGAGAAGATGGCAGTGGACAGCTTTGGGAGAAGAGCAAGTACTGTTTTCCTGTGGAACCTGCCTCAGAATCTAGTTGGCATCACTGTCTTCTACAGTTTCAGTTCTGAGAGAGAAGTTCTGAGATCTTGAGTGTAGTGACAGCATCTTCAATAAAGACTTGGCGACTCTGGCTTTTCCAATCTATTTTGGTTCTGCATTGCCTGATTTGTCCTTGGCCTGCCTGAGAGTGAAAAATCAGAGGAATATAGCTGATGGTCTAACTTACTGACAGTGCATCCCCTGCCTCCATTAAGGCTGTGTATTCAGAGAAGAGATGGTGCCCACGGTCTTGATGGGGAAATAATTCCCTCATTAACCTTGAATCAGTAACCTTCTAAGATGTAGCTATAGAATTCACCCAGGAAGACTGGATCATGATGGCCACAATCCAGAGAAAGCTGTTCATAGAGGTGATTCTGGAGACTACTAATCATCTGGTTTCTACCGGCAGCAAATGTTACCTTGAAAAACAAGAAATTATATCCATGCAACATGACTGCAGGAAGGACACCACTACCATCTTGTTCTCACACTCTTGAGGAACCCTTTGAATGTAATGACTTGGGAGATGATTTAATTCACAGACCCACAATAATTCAATATGTGGGAATGAAACCCTATACCAGAGGACAATTTAAAAGAAGTCCCCAGTGACCAGTCATCCTTTAATCAAAAACTTGAAAAGACTCACACTGGGGTAAAATAATACAAATGTCACTTACGTGGGAAGTTCATCAGTAAAAATTCTACCCTTAGACAACATGAGAACACTCACAGTGAAAAGAAACCTTATGAATGTCATCTAGGAGGGAAAGCCTTCAGTAGATATTCTACCCTTAGACAACATGAAATGATTCATACTGGACAGAACCCTTATGTATATCATCTATGTGGGAAATTCTTCACTCAAAGTTCTACCCTTAGAAAACATGAGAAATGTCATGTATGTGAGAAGGCTTTCAGTGAATCTTCTACACTTAGCAAACATGAAAGAATTCACACTGGAGAAAAACCATATAAATGTCATGTATGTGGGAAATTCTTCAGTCACAGTTCTAACCTTAGAAGTCATGAAAACACTCATACTGGAGAGGAACCATATAAATGTCTTGTCGGTGAGAAATCCTTCAGTCACTGTTCTACCCTTAAACAACATGGAAATACTCACACAGCAGAGAAACCTTATGAATATCATCTACTTGGGAAAGCCTTCTACCCTTTGACAATATGAAAGAACTCACACTATAAATATACACTATAAATGTAATGGATACAGAAGAGTCTTCATCCACAGCTCTATTTAAACAAATGAGAAAACTCACAAAGAAGTATACTTCTATGTCCATGTAATCCATGCAAAATGACTTGTTTTGTAATTTAACCTGAAACAGCATGAGTAAAGAACCCTATGTCTACAGTGACCTGGAGGACATTTAAGATGAGCTCCAGCCTAAGATAAACAGAGTAGTAATAATTCCTAAAACAGAACATCAGACAGGAAAATCTTTAACAGAAGCAGAAGACTCCAGGAGAACCACAAATAATTTTTGCTGAAGTAGATATTCAATGAAATAAATATGATATACTTTACATATATTTCAATATAATGAAAGAAGGAAAGTCTTTAGTGATTTCAAATTACTTCATCACCACGAAGGTTTTCACACTGAAGAAACGACTATGCTAAAATCAATGTGAAAAAGACATTTGGCTAGTGGTCACATCAGAAATATAAGACTGGGGAAAAACCTTTAACAAGACTGCGTTCCCACACTATTCAAACATGATTTCAGAATATTGCCTAATTACTTATTATTGAAAAATAAGATAAAGCTGTAGGACTGTGAGATGATCTAGCTATGCTGAATCCAGAATTTTATAACAAGTAGTAGGAAGAATATGAAACTTTTCCCCAAATAGATTAGTATTTGCAAATTTGAAAAAAATCAATAAATCTACAGTTATAATCCTGTGTGAAAACAAGGATTAGAACACTAGATTCTTGAGTTAGGTAAAGATGATCCCAAATTCTTCTTTGACATTTTCTTTCCTACTCTATCTGTTGTTCTATTGGCAACATCTTCTATTTAATTTTCTGATTGTGTGCCTTTCCAAGAACTCTTCTCAAATTAAAAAAGAAAACAAAACAAAACAAAAAAACAATAAAGGATATATAAAAAAGGGTATACAACCCAAAACTTGGGTATATTATTATGAATTATAGAAGAATTCTAGGTCTCTCAAAAATGAAAAAAGAAATCTCAATTTTCTGGATATACTTCCTTTCTGTAAGCACATTTAAAAATATTTTTTGTTTAAAAGCAGAGGAATAGTCTGCACAGGCTCTCAAACCTGAAGGTACATCAAACTTACCTAGATGCATCTGGAGGTTGTATTCCCTAAGTCCTATTCCTAGAAATTCTGATTCAGTAGATTTTGAGCAAGTATGAGAATTTGTATTTTAAAAGAATCCCAAGGTGATTCTGCCAGTCTCTTTCAAACCAATGGTCCCACTGTATCCTTCGGTCTTAAAATCTATATTTTATTATCCTTTCTTTTACCCATTTTCTCCTAGGCACTAATTTAACTATAGCAAGATAATAAAATCTAGGTTCAATATATAAAGTATTTCATTTGTCAAAAAGTGATTTGCATCCATACAATGGAATATTATGCCATTCTTAAAAGTTAAAAGAGGGGGGCGGATGTGGCTCAAATGGTTGGGTGTCCGTCTGCCATATGGAGGGACCTGGGTTCGATCCCCGGGACCTCCCGGTAAAATAAAAAAAA
>JAQZBX010090923.1:0-12469 GCA_029593785.1 Cabassous unicinctus
CATTACCCTAGAGCCACGTCAGTGTATATGGAACCCCAGGCACTGAGGTGCACTCATGAAACGTTACACATGAAGTAAAATATAATCAACATGCTTGTGGATGGAAATGAACTCATCATCAAAGCTTACAGGAACATACACAGACCTGACACTCCTTGGACAGAGAAAATATAAGTAGTGAATTATTTTAAAAGATATTTTTAAAGGATTACAGTACAAAAAGCAAAGGCTTAGAATAAAATACAACTGAATCCTATTTCGATACCACTCTTTAATCCACAAAATCAGTACTAATGTAGTCAAATGATGTGTTCCAAAGCATAACATTGAAAGAAAGGAGATACTGTTACCCTGTTAACTTTATAAGCCTTGCTTTTTATTAATGGATATGGTAGGATTTTTTTGGTTTTCAGGGTAAATTTAGACATAAATATGTAAATATTCTGTTTGTCACCCTAATGTATAAATGTACAAAAGGCTTTCATTTGCCTAAGTTCTAAATCATATTTTTATAAATTCAGTTTTCTAAACTTCTAGATATTGGCACAATTTTCCAATGGAATAAATAATCCAGTCATAAAACTAACCAGTATGTAACATTATAGTGAGCTAGCAAAGTAAAAGCTGCTAGTAAAGAGATGACTTAGAATATCTGTAAGAAAATGTACTCCCAATGATTATAAAGAGAGTTACATTTTTACTTAACCATTGATTTAAAAATAAGTGTTTGAAAAATAAGGCTTCTGAAAAGTGGTCTGATGATGTCCAAAAAGCAATTGCCGTTTTCTGCAGCAAGCACAGCTGCGGGGATTCAGCAGGTACTCTGCATGCTTGCTGGACCAAATTCCTATTCTGGATATTTCCAACCAAGATTTTTTTCCCCACTTGCATGCTGTTTACATCATCATGACTGCACAGAAACATTTTCTTATTTGGCTTTAATGATATATTTATCATCTAAGACTTTTTGATTCATAACGGGAAAATATATATATATATATATATGCCTAAAATGAGTATATAAGCAGGTATTAAAAAAACAACAACAAGAAAACAAACTTTAAGAGACTGCAAGGTGGCTTCCATGTAATGCTTCAGTATTGGGGGAATAATGTACTTTGCCAACATGATAATTCAGGAAATGCCTACTTATTTGTGACTTGAGAAAAGAAATATGGAAACAGGAGTGGGTGTGGGGACAGTGCTAACATCAGCATCTCCACACATAAAAAAAGGAAAAAGAAGGAAGGGGGGGAAAACGAAGAAATAGAGGCCGTGTCTTGTCTACTGGGGATAATATAGCAGATAATTTCTGTGGGCAGAAGCAATGATTAAAAATGTTAAATATAATCCTTTTATAGCTCCAGGAAGCCTAAGTTGACTTGGCTAAAAATAAAATCCCCCAGGACATAAAGAGAACGGTATAGCCCGTTTTGCTCCTGGTACTGTGCCCCCTCCCTAGACCCCACATCACCAGCTTCGCTCACTGAGGAGTAACTCACCAATCACAAGAACTGCTGAGCATCTGGAAAAGATAAACAGAAAGATCTTAACGTTCTCACCATCTACCAGCTGAAGATGACTCACTCCATATACAAAACAATGAAGGGAAAACGAATGTCAACAGTTTGAAAGCAGTCTTTATTCAAACCCTGCCAGTAATTTTACCACCATTAAATATTCCCCAGTCTTTTGAAAGAATGTATACCTCCTGCTACTCACCAGAGCAAACCAGAAAACCTCACCAGCTGCCAAAAAAGGATCACTACACGGATCAGGGATAACCCAGGGAGAAAGCAGAGCCCTTTGAGGGTAACTTCATCACATGCCTGCAATAAAGAAGATGTGTGCCCCTCAGATAACTGGCAAATGTGCAAACCGCTGGTGGGACACTCCTAAATGCCCTCAAGTCAGAGACAGAGGCTCCCAGCAATAGGAGAGGGGAAAGCCTGACCTTGTTCAAGGGACAGATCTTGGCAGGACAAGCGTCATTTGCAGGAATAAGGTAAGAATCCATTTCATATCGTGCAATTTTGTCTTCCTTTATTGTATTCGCCACAATAACAGTTTATTTCAGCAGTGAAAAATGATTTAAAAACCATCAGATCTGGTACATAGGCTGGTTGGTATTATTAACATGCTAAAAATGAATAGGCCAGTTTCACAAGTCTGTTTGTGTTTGGTTCACATCAGTGAGCATAACCAGTTTCTGCTAGGCTTATCTTTTTACATTAAACCATTTATTCAATATAATTCATCAGGCAACATCTACGCATGCACCATTTTTCTCCAGCAGCCAGGTTCTGTTGTCCTTATTCTGCTGGGCATTTGTGAGCAGAATGAGAAGCGAGTAAGGTATTTTAAATAGTTCTGTAATATCGAATAAATTATAGAACACTATAACCATGTGCTACACATTATGAAACAGTTAGACACGGCCTCTCCTCCAAAGGAGTTTGGACTAAGACGAATGGTAATCATTTCCTGAGTCTCCAACATGATTTATGACTGGCTGTGATCAATTTCTGAAAAGAGTAAACTGAGCTCCTTTTTAGAAGTCTATTCTAGTAAGAATTCATTTTCTCTTCTCCAAGCTATGCCACCCACTTTCTAACTGAAAGTGGAGTGGGGTCTGAAAGCCTCAGTGGCCTGCAAACAGATGACACGACTCTTCTGCGTAGGTGGCACATTACAGCACTAACTGGAATCTGCTGCAGGAAGGACATCAGGAGCCTGCCATTCCCACCCCCTCTATCCTGGAGCGGTTAGTGAAGGCATCTGTTTCAGTCCTTTAATATCCTTAGTCTCCCATTAATATTGCTGCAAAACACAAGGACAGTAAAAATAACAGATTCCTTAAGATGGGACTAAGGTTATGTATCACCCTCTGCTGAAAACACGTCAGTTCTTAAAACTGTGATCAGTCATACAGAAGAGTTACTTAAATAGGACAAAAGCCTGTGGTCACAGCCCTTCTGCCAGAGTAGACAACACTACCAGTTCAGGTTAAGGGTAATCATTTCCTTTTTTTTTTTTTTAAACATCGACTTTTTCTTTTTGGTGTACATTTCTATGAGATCCCCCCACTCCCACCCCACTTGCTGTCTTGTGTCCATTCGCTGGTTGATCCTCTATGTCTGTTTCTTGCCTTCTCTTCTCATTTTTCTCCTCCAGGTTTCACCGGGATTCGATCCCAGGGACCTCCGACATGGGAGAGAGGCACCCTGTCACTTGCGCCACCTCAGTTCCTGCTATATGGTGCGTCTCCCCTTAGATCTCACGTGCGTCTCTCCTTTGTTGTGTCATCATCTTGCTGCGTGGCTCTGCTCGCCTGCTGCCCCCTCCCCCCTTTTTTTTAATTTTACCAGGAGGTCCTGGGGATCGAACCCTGGTCCCTCCATATGATAGACGGATGCCCAACCTCTTGAGCCACATCTGCTTCCCAATCATTTCCTTTTCATCCAAACCCCTTGCTTGCATACAGGAAGATGATGCTGTACACCTTCCCAGAAGAAATCCAGGAGCAAAAGGATGAAGAATGAGGCATCCACACGTGCTTGTTAATCTGTTCTTGCCAGTGACCATCTTCCCTTCTAGATAGCCAGCAGGAAAGGACACGAGTATAATTTAACTGCCTCTATGCTGTAATCACAGTCACAGCCCTGGTCACAATAGCTCCATGCTCAAACCAAGTGACCTAACTGCACACCAGAATTTACACAAGGAGTGGTCCGAGTAAACATGAGGCTTCCTGAGAGCTGTGTGTGCTGACCCGGAACAGCCACACATTTAGAAGATCCCTCTAAAACAATATTATGGTTGCCAGTGAATGCAGAGACCGTTTTCCCTGTGCAGTCTATTTTTAAATATTGGAAACAGGAACATGTATACTTGCAGCTGTGTTTGAGAAGTAAAAGACAACATGTAGCTGAGAACTAAGCTCGGCAACCATAGAAACAATTCCTACAAAAATTCCTATAAAGGGCCTTTATAAATAATAGCATCAACAGAAGAGTCCACCAAAATGACCAAAAAAAAAAAAAGGTCATGTATTCAAGGAAAAATCTTAACAGCCCATTTCCAAGATAATTATTTTTGAAGCTTATTTAGTATTAGCAACTGTTTTAATTTTTTTATTATTTGTCAATGTTAAAATGACCCCTCACAGACAACAGAATTTTTAAACACACACACACAAACATTTATGGAGTGTACAATAAACAATCAATGGCCAAAGAGGAAAATAATTGAATAAATGTATCTCTAAAGATGATCTACATAACAGTATTTTTGCTAGGACTCTGTTGAGCCACAAAAGCACATGACGAGACCAATGGCAAGGGATCTGTGATGATCTGCTAAGGTCAGAAACCGATCAGCAGGATGATATGCTATAAATCTACCCTAGGACAAATAAACCCATTAGCCCATGTCTGAGTGAATCCCAGCAGGAACATACCAGAATACCCCATGCAGCTGGCATTCCTATTCTTTTCCTCTGACTCTTCGAATGTCAAGAACTAGATTTGGAAATGAGATGATGAATTAGAAAACCGCACAGAGCCACTGAGAGAAATGTCCTCAGAACTGTTACATGATTTGGGGGGAGAAGGGACCCAGGAAGGCATTAGTCACTAAGCAGCTGATGGCTCGGCAACAGCGTTTGACTGTTTTTCCTTATGAATGCCTCCTCAGTATAATGAGCACTACTCTTTCCCGGCTATTTGGCCCTGGAGGCTGCCTGCTCCTCACAGGAAATAAACACCTCATGGCTGTATTAATTGAAAAAGTAATGACTGTTTTTGTTTCACAAAGTTGTACAGAAATTTATAGTTGAACTACCCTTTGGGGATAAATAGCCAAGAATACCAAATGGCCAAAGAATATTACTGGCTAGTAAAAGGCTAATGATGTTGATGCTTCCCTCTGTAAGCTTTTCATGTTTCTTTATTATTATTATTATTAAGTAAATGAACATCAGGGTAAGGAAAGGTTTAATTCTAACTATGGATAAAATGTTTATCAATTTTTAGACATACATTTTAAATTCAAACACTTGGAGAAAGAACATAAAAATGGTTAATCTAAGACTTAGCTCCCCCTGTTCACTGAGAACTTGTCATTATCCAGAAGGTCTTGAATCATACGGATAAGCAAAGGAATCAGAGGTCATAATATTTCTTCATGTCTTTAGCTCTAACAGACTTTGCTGGAACTCTACCTCAACATCCTTATGTCCATGGATGTCATCATGACCATGCAAAGACTCCAGCGCCTTCCTTTTTCCCCAGTTCATCTTCTACTCCCCAACCACGTTTTCTCTTCCTCCAGTGTAGAACTCATAATGTCTCCAGATACTTCCATTTCTTCCAATCATTTCTCAATACCATGTAGAATCTGCTATCCATGCTCACTCAGGATGCTGAGCAGTGCTAAAGCAGCCAATTGCTCTTTCAAAGCCAATATACAATTAAGGGCTCCAAACTCACCAGGGCTCAAGCAGCAGTCTAGGAAAGGACCAATGAATTGTACTGGCTAGAAGGAGACCTGCCCTCCTTTGTTTCTGGTTCCCATGATGGACACCCCAAACCTCCACTACACCCCTAACCCATCCTTATCCTCCTCGTGACAGTCAACCCGGCTTTCCTCTTCATGCTCATGAGCAATTGTTTCTTCAAACACTCAACATTCTGCTCCCTTCTAACGACCTCTCTCAAAGAAAACTGTTTCTTTGACCCTCTCTAAAGTTGTTCACCCTCTGCCTTCCCTTCCCTCTCTAGTTTCTTTCATTTCTAAGCTTCTGAAAACAGTACTCTAGAACTAATTCTCGCAGATTCTTAAATTTAATTGCCCATTGAACAATTTGTCCTGGGTGCTTTAAAAAGCCCCTGAAACTCAACAAGTACCAAACTGTTCTCTTTATCTTCCCACCAAACACCTTTTTACCTCATGCATCTCCCCTCCGGCTATGGCATCACCACCATACAACACAGAGGCCAGAAGCCTGAGAGTCAATAGAGCCATCGCCGTCATGCCTCTCCTGCCCACAGCTAATAGGCGAGGCTTCTCATTGCTCCGTCCTTACTATTGCTCATAGTTCCTCCCTCCTCTCTATTCCAGACTCCACTTCTTACTCTAGTCCATTGTCATTTTTCACACTGACACTTAGAACATGTTTCTGGCTTGGTCCCCACATCTCCAATCTTGCTCTCTGCTAAGAGGGATTACCCTGAAATGCAGGTCTGAGGTATTACTGCACTGTTCTATGTCAAGAGCTCTTCCATATATAACAATAAAACCCAATCCCTGCCTCTCAACACTTTTTTTTACATACCACCTCCCACCCACGCACCCCTCCCCCTTATTTTTTTAATATTCTAAGCTGTAACTACAACACTATTGACCAATCCTTGAATTGGCCACACTGTTTCATGGCTCTACGTGTATGGCTGGTGGGTTGTATTCAACCTGTGAGATCCATTTAGTCCCTAGTTTGTCTTTCTCTGTAAAGGCTTTCCTGACCATCCCAATGCTGAACCCTTTCTCTTTGTGCCACCACTAAATCTGGTACATAACTCTTCGCCGAACGCTTACTATTCCACTGCGACATAGTTATTTGCTTGCAAGTCCATCTCTCCTCTCCTCCAAGTCTAAGAAATGAGCTACAAGAAAGAGACTGGGCCATACTCATGTTTTATCTGAGTACTTAGTCTGGTACACAATAAGCACTCAATGAATGCTTTATGAATTAATTTAAATGTGGATTGCTAATATCAGTATTGAATAGCACTAACGCCCCACCTTGCTACTTTGAAATAGAGATTTCAGATAAAGAATTTTTCAGCTGGAAGAAAAAACTCAATCAGTAGTGACTTTAGACAGAACTGACTCTCAGTTATTTAAACTATCCAAGGAAATAGATATGAGTAACTTCTTAGTGGTGGCTCAACAGGTGTAATATATTGACTTTGGAATGGATTTTTACACACGTTTGACTAAGGCTATAGGATATGATCTTAGAATTCACAATACAAGACCTCCTTCCAAAACAGGAGAGACATATTGTGACAACCTGATTCAGAAAGAACAGGGGGGCTCATGCTACTTTCCTTTTCTTCAGACTCCTTTATAATTCACTCCATGTTATGAAATGATGTAAAGCACTGATCTAAACAAACCTGGTCTCCCTCTCTTCCCTGTGAAAGGCTGTTTAAGTTTTAAATGTTAAGCTGTTAGAATTCTACCTAAGTACATAGTTTGAAATAAATAATATCTACGTATGTCAATTTATTAAAGAAACATAATAAATCTAACATTTAAAAATGAATAAACATTACTTGTTAAAGTGTTGATCATAAATGTCCCCATCTTTGCATTTGGCGCAATCTCATTTAGAGCATTGAAACCTATTGCTTTCAAGAAGTGACAACATTTTATAATTTGTTCTATTTCTTTTTGAACACAGGAGCAGGAAAAATACACTAAATTCTTTGGGCCACAGGGAAAATGCTAGGTTGGGTTTATTTACATTCTTAAAACAAGTGAAAATGATTCCGACCCTTTAAACTCTACTCAAGGAAACAGATTCAGGTCTTACTTATTTAGAGGTGGCTCTTAGAAACTCCTGGAAATTATGTAACAGTGTTGCAATTTTCCTACTCTCTTCAGATAATTACCAGCATCAATAAAAAGCAAAACAGCTTGCAGTTCAGCTCCTTAGGAGGAATTCTAAACCTAAGCAAGCCAGTGGATGGATGCTCTGAACACCGAGCCTCCCACGTGGGACGGCTGAAGGGGCATTTTTAAAGTGTTTGCAGAAGTGATGCTCTCCCTGGGGCCCCAGAACAGTACGTTGAGTTATTAGTGTGCCTTGTCCACACGAAAGACAAGCCCACTAACACTCATACTTGTCTTGCTTAAAGCTGGAGAGTCTGATTAAGTTTCTGGAAAGAGCCTGGAGATTATGGGGATGCAGAGCTATCTGTTTCAGTCCAAATTGGAGGCTCTGGATTCCAACTGCATGGGTTTGAATTTAGGCTCTGCAATTTACTAGCTCTGTGACCTTTGCCAACTTGCTAACCACTCTAAGCCTGAATGTCTCGTGTATAAAACAGAATACTAATACCTAAATCATAGGGTTGCTTTAAGGCTTATGTAGATAACACAAGGCACATAGCATGTTGCCTGACACAAGGAAAAGTGTTCAGTTACGTTACTGTCAGAAGGAGGATAAGGTAATTGAAAAACCACTTAAAAATTATTCAGACTAAGTGTGGGCTGGAGGGTTATTCGGGGCTTCGTTACCAACACTGACATTTCTACACCCTCTTGCTATTTCAAGTTTAGAGCTCAAGCCATGTCCTTGGATTGGCAGGGGAGGATATGCTACTAAATTATATCATATCATGTTTTCTTTCCAAGTTCTTCTCTATAAAACAGAAAAGAGAGTGATTAAGAGGGTTAATAAGTTTATTCTTGTAGAAGATACCCTAACCCTCCACTTCTACCAACGTTGATGTTTCAGAGAAACCAGGGTCAGTTTCTTTGCCTGAGTAGAGTTAACCTGAAGAAATCAGAATTAAGAGGGGGAAAGTGAGACTGAGGCCTGAAGTACATCATCTGAGCCCTGGATCTAGCCATACCTAAATGTTAGACTTGGGCCTGAAATGTTTCAATTCCATGAGCCAATAAACTCTTTGGGGAGGTGTCTGGTTTCTGTAACTTGCAACCAAAAAAAAAAAAAATCTAAATAATAAAGTAATGAATTCCTCAATTTTTGTAACAATAACAACAACAACAAATGTCATCTTGGTAACATCTGCCAACCCAATAAACTCTGCTTTTCTCACCAGCACTAACCTTCACTGGGAGCATCCTTTCCAGATTCCCTCTGATTTCTACTTCTCCTCTGGGTATGCCTTGGCTGCCCTCTTTGCTCTAACACTCTTCCTGCCATTTGCCCTAACACAGCAACTCCCAGTTAAGGGAATACCAGTTACCTGTACATAAAGGGTAGGCTGAGGCCCCAGAAAGGTTACATCGACCTGACACTTGTACCCCACGAGACTCTGCATCATCTGGCCTCTGTCTTTTCAACCCATCTCCTGCTACTCAGCCAACCCAGAGAGTCATGAAAACTAATAAATTATTGTTGAAAACCACAATGTTTTGCTGTCCTTTGTTATGGAGCCATGGATGACTGAAACATTTGTCTTAGAGATACAATCTTCAGAGTAGAGATAAACAGACTCCACCAAGAGGTAAGTGCCTCTTAACAAGATGCTTGGCAGCAATGAACAATTAATGTTTTTCTCAAAGCTCTCCAAGCAGCACCACCATGATTAAATGGGAAAAACCCTTAAAGTTCTGCTGCTAAGACCAGTGGAGAGTTTACCAGCCGAGCTACAGTTTCCCATCTGGTAAAATGGTGCCTATTATAAAGAATATATGATGAAAAAAAATATATATGGTACAAAACATATGACCTCTAGGTGATAAGGTGACATACAATGTATATCAATATTATCATTAAAGTCTAACATGGTTATCTGGTGCCTTATTTGAGAGAGAGAGAAGGCAATTCTTCTCTTCAGATGCTATTTAATTGTTACAGAAGGAAGAGAAGGAAGAATTTTCAAAATTCATCAAAATACAGTTACTCTCTTTGAAAACTATCCTAGGTATCCAAAAAGATTTACAGGCCTGAATTTGGTTTGTTTCTGTTGTTGTTGTTTGTTTGTTTTACAAGTGATCAGCTATTTAACAAGTGATCTAGCTTGGAATATTTGAGGCAAAAATTCTTCAAAATCTACCATTCATTTATTGGGTCCAATTCTTATATGTCACCTTTGATTTTGCCTTTACAAAAATGTTAATGAAGACAGTGGCATACAAAATACTGAAAGAATTCTGCACTAGAATGAAGATTTCAAGACCTAGCTATAGTTCATCTGGGCTTCTACCTTTACATCCTTTTTATAATAAGCATTCATGTAGCAGCTGGGAACCACTGTACTATTTTATTATTTAGAATTTCTTCAGTTGTTTAAAGCATTTTCCCAGTTTTGTTTAGTAATGCACATGAATGTTCCAAATGGGCATTTTGAAAAAAGCCCCAGGTTCATAGCCATTTCCCACAGATATATTAATTTTCATTTTAAGGCCTTCCCTAACCACCCTATCTAAAGGAAGGACCTACCTGTTATTCCTAGTACCAATTCTTGTTAGATAGCTATTTAAATCCCATTTGTCAGAGTAGTAAATCGAGATTTATGGAAAGGGAATAAATTTCCTAAAGTCACACAGCTAATAAAAGGCAAATTCTGTACTTGGTCTCAAGGCCCTTTATTAGAACCACAGAACTGCCTTAATAATGCACCTAGTAAAATTCTCTAACAACAGCTAAAGGGATCATAATAAATGGAAAATCTCAATACATATTTGTAACATGACAAATTGTTATATTTAATATGATTGTAGATTATTCATTTTAATGGGATCCAGGCACTTGGACTCTTGTTAACATGGCTTATAAGCATTTCAGCATATGATTAATTTAATCAAAATGCTACGTCTGTCTAAAGAAGAAAGAAGCTCAAATCTCTGGCTTCAGGAGCCATATAGGAGAATGGCAGGAGCACGGAGTCTAGTCCTGGTTTCTACTCACTGCTCCATCTCCCTGCAACTCAGCTTTATCATCTACAGGGTGATTAACTCAGGATCCCATGAAATATTATATCTTTACTTCTATAGAATTTCCCTAAAATGGTTTTAAAAACAGAATTTATCTGTCAAATGTTTTTTATGACCATTGGCTACCATCTCCAATAATAATAATGGTTAAAAAAATTAAAATTACCAAATAATCCAACCTAATTAACCTAAATTTCTCAAGCTATGTCTCAAATTTAATTACTTTTCAGACTCTGAAAGATGTACTATTTCAAATTTATTTGGGGGTATATAACTCAATAAATAAGCAAACATATACACACACATATACCTACCCGTTCATACAAACCTTCAAATGTTTAAGCTGTATTTTAAAGGTTTGTTAAGGTTGACAAATGCTAAAGCATAACTAATAACCCAGCTTTACTGAACTCTCGGGCTTTTGGAACATGTCTAATTCCAGAACTTGTTGAAAGGGGAAAAAACATCTTTTGTGTAGAAGCAGGCTACTAAGCAACAATCAACCTCTATGACACAAAGAGCCAAGAGGCAGAGGCTATTTCTAATTTCTGTCAGCACTCCAGCCTCCAGCACCCAGCTTGTGTCAGCCCAGCAGAGGACCCCAGGAAACTCCTTCCTTGCCCTGTTCCACACCCTGCCCCCAAGGGACCTGCTACCACACAGGTACATCATCTGTAGGCATGTGAGGGGGTTGCTGCGCAGGACTCACACACAGTTTGTTAGGGTTACAAAGAGTTTGGCTCGTTCTCTCTTTGCAAAATAGTCTGGGTCTCTCCTGGTATCATTGGGAAAAGCAATATTCTCAGGCAGGAAATCTTAACAGAGAAGGGAAACTCCAAAATGGGAAGAGAGCCAATTTACCTCCTCACGGAGGGATTTAAATACCCTAGCATGGGCTTGGAAGTGGGCCACAGCCGAGTATGAGCAAGCTATATCTCAAAAGCCAAATTATCTAGTCCAGAGGTTCCCAAATATTTGGGTCTCAAAGCTTCTCCATACTCTTAAAAATTATTAAGGGCCCCCAAAAATGTTTATTTGTCTGAGTTATATTATAATGATTGCTATTTACTTTATTAGACATTACAGCTGAGAAATTATAAATATAGTTATTAACTTGTTTTAAAACAATAATAAACCCATTACATATTACCCTAAACAATTTTTATGGAAATAAATCACTTTATTTTCCAAACAACAACAAAAGGTAAGTGAGAAGAATGACATGGCTTTATATTTCTGCAAATTTACTTAATGTCTAACTTAATAGAAGATAACCCGATTCTATCAGCTTCTACATTCAATCTGTTGCAAAATCATACATCATATAGCCTCAGGAAAGCTCCAATTTATACTCATGACAGAATTAGAGTGAAAACAGCAAATAATGTTTTATTATTATGAAGAAAATTGGTTTGACCCCATGGACTACTTGGAATGGTCCTGGGGAGTCTGGGGAACCCAGACCATACCTTGGCAGCCTTAATCTAGACTTTGCTACTATTTGTCTTCATTTTCCTTTCACTGAGTCATCTGGAACATTTTAGCATTATATCTTTTTTACTAGAGAGAAGAAATCTCTGTTCACAGTTGGACCAGAAAGTTCATGAGAGAACAGCAACCCAAGCATCAAATATCAACATGGTAGTGCCCTCGGGACCCCGAAAGAGACCACCCCCATCCCTGTCCAGCGATAAAGTAGGTCTCACATATAGAGCCAAGGTCTTTTGATCAAATCTCTCCTTCCCACCAGAAACTGCATACATACGAAGGGAAAAAT
>JAQZBX010090924.1:0-12453 GCA_029593785.1 Cabassous unicinctus
TATATATATATATAACAAATAACATTTATGTAAACAAATGCTCATATATGCATATGTATTTATATATCATTTTACAAATAAAATAAATAAATAAATAAAAAATAAAAAAATAAAAAAGATTTGCTTAGAGACATTTTTCAAAATCATTTTGGTAGCTTAAGATTGAAAGATATAAAGAGTTTGTTTTTTCTTTTTATTAAGGAAAAATAAAGTAATCTTGTCCTAAGATAAAATGACTGGTAATTAAGAAAAAGGAAAATGTGGGACAAAATTGAAATGAATATAGAAAGTGGAGGTGAATGGAATAGGAATTTTTGTGGTCAAAATTAGGTAAGATTTGATGGGTTTATCTATAAAGTTTTAAAAGCCTTCATATCAATATTATAACCAATATCTCTTAAAGTGACAAATTTTCTTAATTCATTAGACTGTTTGGTAAAAGGTTATAAAATTTTTCTCCTGAATAATTGATATACAAAGAAGAAAATCTGCTTTATCGAAATAGCTTCTTGTAATTTAAGCTTATGGTGTCCTTGGTTGTTTAAGAAAAATAAGTCTTCTCACTTTTAAAGGAACAGAATATTCAAACCTAACAACATTTGTCATTATGCTTTTCTCAAAGTCAGACTATCTTGTTCACTTAAACCGGCCCAAACGCCATGCATGTGGGCTCTCCATTTGAGTAATTGGCTAGATTAGTCACTATGACCCCTAAAACAATAAAAGTTTCTGCCACATCTGGTCATTCTTCTAAAGTATATTGAAATAAATTGCTGTTTCAGACTCCTCCAGCTGTCACCAGCAATGACTCAATGTTACATCCAGAGCAGTTCTGTATCATAGTACCAGAGGGCACTGTGCAACAGGTTTGTGGAACACTGTAGCCTCTGGATTACACTAGATCTGTAAAGGTTTTACCAAGTGGAGCAATAATCATCAGAGTAATGTGAATAAAACTGTGAAAAATACAATTAACATTACTGCCTGCTCTTATGGAGGGACAACATGTATGATATTGCAAATGTTTGTAGGTTTATATCTAAACCATCCTCCAAAATAATATAAGAACTTTCTTCTCCCCTAATCAGCAGGAAGTCACTGCAGAAGATGAAACTTTCTCGGATTTTCCTTATATGAAGAATACTTATAAAACATATCATCATAAAAATAAGAAGAATATAAACATAAGAAGGGATATGGTAGCTGGAAAATGTGCTTATTAAAATTTCTCCATTTAAGCATGTTTGAAAGTTTTAAAATTAATTGTACTGGTTGTCTATTAATCTAATTTTTGAAGTTTACTCTTGGTATTTATTTCTCTGAAAAATATTAATCAGTTTTGCTTACAGGGAAAAGATAACATTTAACAGCAAAACCAAACAGAATAGTATAAATCAGTAACTTTTCCAAAAATAAGAAATTTGATATCTTTGAGTGGTTGTTTGATAAAGGGCCCATGAACACTTTGTACCTGCATAACTATATCTAAACTGTGTTTTTTTAGCCACTGAAATGAAGGACAAGTTATATGTGCTTGAGAAAACACAGAACTGAAAATTGCATGTACCCTCCTCACAAGACCCCGGGCATCATTTGTTTCTTTCTTTACTTGTTTTTCTTCTCAACTACCCCCTCTTTCTTTTTATTTCCTGCATGAAAACACTAGCTCCATTTTCACTTTGAACTGGTTTTGGGAAGATTCCCCCAGTTCCTTGCTTGTGGGCTTTCAGTAAGTCACTTCATCAATAAAAGACATATCAGTCCTTTGTAGTGCAAGATTGGGTGGGCCTAGCTATTGGAAACAGCTGTCTTTACATTGACAGGAACACTAGTGGTCATCCTCTGGGAAGAAAGCATCACCGTGATGATGTTTCAAAACACTAAACTTGTAACCTAATAAATTCACATTTTTAAGTTCCAGCCAGTTTTGTGGTATCTGCCTTCTTCAGCAAAGAAAACTAAAAGTATTATAATCTTGGAGAGGTCAATAAACATTGAAGAAACAAATAATGCCAATGTATTTTAATTATTCCAGAGAATGCTAAAATATGAAAGTTACTTTTCAAATGGGCACAATATTGAAATATTGTTGATATTGGTATTCTATCTAAGTTCATACCATAGTTTTAAAAATTGTAAATTTCCTTTTGTTCCCTCCATTACTAATTGAATGATTTTTTTTCATTTTTTTCATTATTATATATGTATACATAGTGCATATTTATGGCTAATTTAATTCTCAAGTACTTTATATTTTTGTTCCCTGTGGAATTGGACAATTTTTAAATTATATTTTCTAAATATTTTTGTTTGTAGAGATAAATGTTATTAATTTTTTTTCCTATTAATTTGTACTCTAACACTTTACTGAATTCACACATTTTTTTAAATCACTTTTCAATTACTTACCTTGTGCTTTCCAATAAACTATGACTGCACAAAGGAAAATTATATCCCCCTTTTCCCACAATTCATATTTTCTATGCATTTCTCATAACCAAAATTTTTGGATATTATAACTCATAATGTCCAACATACAGTGGCCATAACTAGAAGAGGGAGACTCCACAGTTCAATGGTTCTCTAATTATGGAGACAGAAAACCTGGGCTTGTAATTTGACACTGCCACTTACTAATTGCATGACATTAACCATTTCATGAACTGTCTCTCTTGCCTCAGCATCATCACTGGAAAGATAAGATGATAAAATATGCATCTTATTCAGTTATGATATACTCTTAAATTGACATCAAAACTTCAGAAGCATGTTTAATGAGACCCATAATGCATCCTTACTTTTATTCTATCACTGGTTGTGGGATCAATAGATTCTCAGATAGGTATGAAGCATGATTGCCTTTGTTGAGCCAGTATTATTCTGATAGCTTGTTTTAAATACTAAAATAGGCTACAATAACTGTGAAATAAATTGAATATATGCTAGCCTATTTTGAGGTAACACAATGACTAGACATAATAATTTCCTAATGATGATGTAAAGCAATGAATCACATTATTATGTTATTACCTGAGTCCCCTTAAACATTTGGATTTTGGACTTTATCAAAGACAATTTTTGTGCATTGTGAAATTATAAATTAGATTTTATTTTCCTTTTCATTGTTGAATTTTCTTTTCTATCTTAATAAAATTTACATATCCTCCATGCTCACCATTTTCCAGGGATTTTAATTTCTATTACCATCCATTCAATAGTCTTCAGAATTCTCTTCAGAAGGTATTATCACTTTTAATCTGGAAAGAGATCTGCATATTGAGAAATCAACATTCCCCATCTTCTCTCTGAAAGCCAATCCACTCCAAATTCTAGGGGGTCAGACCTAGAGGACAACTAGACGAGAAAATTCTCTCTTTGCTAATTGTATATCAGTTACTTTCTATCACTGGCTTGCACAATAAAAAATGCATTTTTTTCTAGTGATTAATAGAGGTAAGCATCAGAATTTTTGCTTTTCCATTATTCCAAAATCTATTTAGGTATTGAGAAGCTACAAGTCCTTCTACCAGGTATTACTGTTCTTGAACTCATCAGATATTTATCCACTAATGAAGCTGAATTTAAATGTATAAGATTTTATGCAACCAATAATTTAAGCCAATGGATATCTTTGTGAGACTATCATTAAGAAAAATATTTGATTAAAGTGAATTGATGGACTCATTAAAATTATGCTTGTAAACATTATGTCAAGGAACAAAGTAAATAATATATTACACTGGAATTTTTATCAATTTAATCAGTTTTGGAGATTCCTAAGGTCATCTAGGCATTAGTAAATAAAGCAGATCATTGATGTGTTGGTTTTGGGCTACAGTGTTTGTCTGCCTACCCTGATATACTTTGTTCTAGTTTGTTAAGCTACTCAAGCAGATACCATGAAATGGTTGGCTTTAACAATAGGGATTTATTAGTTTACAAGTTTAATGTTTTGAAGCTGAGAAAAATACCCAAATAAAAGCATCATCAACAATGTTTTTTTTTCCTGAAGACCAGCTGCCAGTGATCCTGGAGTCCTCTGTCACATGGCAAGTCACATGGAGTTGTGTTCTAGTCTCTCTCTTCTGGGTTTTGTTGCTTTCAGCTTCTTGCTTCTGTAGTTTTCTCATCTCTTCATCTGGATTTGTTATATTATAAAGGATTCCTGTAAGAGGATTAAGATCCAAACTGAATGAGATGGGTCACATCTTAAGTTAAAATCGTATTCACCAGAAGATCTTACTTACAATGAGAACACACCAAGAGGAATGGATTTAATTTAAGTACATACATTCCCCCAATCCATACAGCTTTATATCATCACAAAAGTAGAAGGATAGGTATCTCAGTTTGTTATCAGAATCACACAGAGGCAGCTTCACTGTTATGTGAAGGTGCTTTCACTGAAAGATGATATTTAAGTGCTGTCAGAATTGGTAGGGAACTAGAGGGGATGACAATGAGTCACATTTTATAGTTTGCGATATTGAAGCTCAAATTTATTTGTAGCTTCCCCCATTTTAGGTAGTCCAACTGTATCAGAACATAACTAAGACTTAGTTTTCTGCAATCCAATAATTCATCAGGATTATTTGTGTGTGTGTGTGTCTTTTTTTAATGTACTTCCTTCACTACTCATTTAAGTAAAATGCTAAGGTATATGGAAAGAATGGATTTGGAATCAGAATAGTCTTACAAAGTCAACTTATATCCTTAGATTTCATGGTGAGAAGGATAAAAAAGGACCCAGTTAAGTAGGAAAGACCAGGAGTTCCAATTAGCCCATGGCCCTTTAGAGTAGCATTCTGGATAAATCTTTAATTTCTAGAAAGTCCTTGTAATTCCAAATGAAAGGGACAGGAGTAGGAATGGATGAATGGCCTAAAATTGGTCTAGAATATATACTTTCTCTCCACAAGTCAAGTGTAAACTTACACTTTTGGTCTTCGGCAGTCTTTGAGAACACAACTGTGTCAATATGAAGCAAGAATTCTTTTATTCCCTCTCTATATTCCATATCTTGTTATACTGTCCCTCCAAGACCCTAATACTTGACTCTAAGTAGAGAGAGAGTGAGATCTAGGTACACTTATCAAAGGTGCACCCTCACTGCTTCGGTTGATTTAAGTTCAGGAACTTAGAATCATAAAAAATTTTTTGTTCTGAACATGAAGAGAATTCCACAATTCAGTCCTTTTTATCCTCAGAGGACATATGAATTTAAAGTATGCAGAAATGAATGCAGGAGACTTTTATGAAATATTTAAATAAATAAATTTTACAGCTAAATAGAATTTATTAAAATTTTCAAGGGTATATCTATCCCTTAATGATCCATACATGTGTGTGGAGGGGAAGAGTGCAATGTTATACACTCATTTGTAAATTCTCTGCCATTTCATTTCTTAATAGCTTTGCAATAAAAATTTTTAAACATAATTATATATGTTTTTCCTCTTTTAGAAACATAAAAATGGGATTATTCACTTAAGGAAATATGACCATGATTTGATCATCCTCTAAATAAAAGATTATGGAAAGTCCACCTTATTTCAGTTGTGTAGAATTTTAGGTCTACTGCAAGAAAGTTAAAAAAAGGGACATGAGCCCTATTGGTGTTTCAGAATGTGGGTGTATGTGAGTTTGTGCAATAATTTAAGGAGGAGTTACAAGTATAGTTGCTTGTTTTGGGTGCTATGAATAAAAACTTAAAAAAACAAGCACTTTATTACTGTATCAATAAGTTCTATTAATAAAAATAGGGCATGAAAAGGCACTCATTTTAAAAATCAGCAGGCATTGCTAAAATATTTTTATAATGAATATCAAAAATATGTAGAAAGAGAGAATAATATAAAAAACTCAGATACCAGAATATTCTTTTATTAAATATAACAATTTAAGTATTTTCTAGGGTTCTTAAAGATTGGATATGTAATGCAAAAGAAGGCAGTTTCACCTCCTTAATTTTTTAAAGGTAACTTAATAGGTAAGATACAATTCACAATAGATAAATGTATAAAATTTTTCTTAGGCATCCAGTACACAGAATTTTAATAAATATGGGAATATTCCCAATATACATTAAGTTAGAGTACAATAGGACCAATAATTTTTAGAAGCAGTATTCAATTTATCAATTAATATATTGTTCTGTTTTTTTTCCCAATCATTTTCCCAAGGATTTGAATTTGATATGCTAAGATAAAAGTCAAATTTCATATTGTAGTTTACTTAATTTTATAATTTTTATATTCTCGATCTTTGTAAGTTTCATGACACACGATAAAAATTAAGTCATTTATTATAATCTGTACCAAAAACATACCTATTTTATGAAATTTATTTCCTTTTTTCTCAAGATTGTTTTATTAACAGGTTTTTGAGAAAACTGCATGAAGTAAGAAACATCTTTTCTGGACAGTTTATAAATTCTGTTTATCTTTAGTTACATGTTTTACATAAGCTAGCTTTAAACACAGTTTTGCATTTACCCCTTTCACATTGCAATGAACAATTTTTTTCTCCTAGTGTTCCAAATACTCTGCATAAGTTCAAGAGTTTAGATAAACAACTTCACATGTTTATTTCACTATTTCAGTGATTCATTAATAGAGATTTCTGGATTTTTTAATGATAATTCTAATTATAGTTATTCTTCAACAGATTTTTCTTTAGTTTTCATAAATGATAGGAACACAAAGAGAGAATTCTCCAAGGAATAATTTTAACATTTAAAGTTGAAGAGCTCTAATTCAAATTAAAATAATATATAAGGAAATATTGGAAAATATCTCAGTAAGGGATATGGCCTTAGATATATTAATTGTTGTTATGAATTTCTAGTAGGGGGAAACATGGGATGTTGCAGAATAAATATGAGAAGTGGAATAAATCAAAAGATCCAGGACAAATATTTAGTTGAGCAGAAACCTATACTATAATATTGGCAGCATCACAAAGCACAGATCAGGGAGAGAAGCATTAGAAGAAGATGATGTAATTTCTTCACATTAAAACATACATATGAGGGAAGCAGATGTGGCTCAGGTGATTAAGCTCTGAGGTCTCAGATTTGGTTTCTGATGACTCCTAAAGAAGATGAGAAAGACAGCAAGCTGACAAGATGGGCAGGTGCAGCGAGCTGATGCAACAAGATGATGCAGCAGGAGACAAAAGGTACAAAACATAATGAGAGACACAACAAGGCAGGAAACAGAGGTGGATTAAGCAATTAGGTGTCTCCTTCCCACATGGTAGGTCCCAGGTTTGGTTCCCAGCGCCTCCTAAAAAGAAGATCAGCACACAAAAAACAGACACAGCAAATGCAAACAATGAGGGGGTAGGGAGAAATAAATGAATAAAAAAAATATTTAAAAATTAACATATGAAAATATTTTCTCATTCCATTAATTCAGATGATTTAAGAACTTAAATATTGAAGTAGAAATATGCCTGGTCATTCATTAAGCTAGGAAAACAGATAAAGGTAAGGCCAGATGCAAATTTAACAGAATGCCATGTTTCTCTTCAAAGACATTCTCCAGCTTTAAGGTTAATACAATCCTCTTCTTTGAATGAACACTGTGTGTTTCTTTAACTCATGGAGAAGCCTAGCTGACTAAAATAATAAGTTATAATTATTTTATAATTATAACTGGTTTGAATTTCTCCAGTAAGAATAAAACATTCTCAGAAGCGGGAGTGGCTCAGTCGATAGAGCCCCCATTTACCATATGGGAGGGTCCGGGTTCGCGTCCCGGGGCCTCCTTGTGAGGGCAGGCTGGCCCACGCAGCCTAGTGGGCTGATGCAGCAAGCCCTCACAACAGGAAGCGGGTGTGGCTCAACCAATAGAGCCCCCATTTACCATGTGTGAGGCCTCGGGTTCGCTTCCCGGGGCCTCCTTGTGAGGGCAGGCCGGCCCGCACGGCATGAGGGGCTGATGCAGCGGGACCTCACAGCAGGGGGAAGATAAGCAGACACAGAGAGGACACAGAGCGAATGGACACAGCAAGCACAAGCAGCAAGGGGGGAATAAATAAATAAATCTTTAAAAAAAAAAGAATAAAACATTCTCCTCTTCTCTGGAGTACTTAGTCACTTTGATTCAGAGAAGAACCTCAACCTCCTGTCTTGGTTCAGATAAGGGATTTCTCTTTAGACATTCACTTCACTTTAAAATTTATTTAAAATACTTGCTAATCAAATCTAAGAACACATCAAATGTATACACACCATGATCAAATGAGTTTTATCCCAGGATGCAACAATAGTTCAACATAAGAAAATCAATCAATGCAATTCACCACATTAAGAGATCAAAGGAAAAAAATCACATTATCATCTCCAACAAGACAGAAAAATCATTCAACAAAGTACAGCAAATATTAACTCAAGAAGCTATCAACAAATGAATGTATAAACAAATGTGGTATATACAATGGAATGTTACTCAGCTGTAAGAAAGAATGACATATTGACACATGCAACAACATGGATAAATCTTGAAAACCTTATGTTGAGTGAAGTAAGCTAGTCACTAAAGGACAAATATTTCATGATCTCACTGATATGAACTAAGACTATTGAGGAGACTCATCAAGGTAGAGTCTGTAATTCATGTGGCCAGGACATAGAAAGAGAAGAAAGAGTTATGAGCTGATGCTTAATCTGGGCAGAAGCTATCATAAGGTGGATGGTGATGATTTGCCCATGGACAGGGTGATGGTGGTGCAGCTGTGGGCTTGGTGTTGATGGTTCTCATCATAAATTTGTTTCTCAGTGGATGTAGACCCATAGAATAAGTGACAAAATATTAAATTCCCATCCCAAAGCACAAGCAAAGTGCTATGTCCTCAAGCAGAGTGGAAAGAATCTCTAGAGTACACAGGCAGTGCCTAATAAAAGTAAAAGAAACCAATATGCCAAGCCTTCAGAATTAATGCTTGTGTTTATGAATCTCATTCTTGTAAAATTGAAACTTAGCCTAATAATAATTATTACCTAACAGTTACCTTCTGAAAACCTCTTGTTCCTCAATTGTGGCATTTCTTTAAGCCAAACACTGCAAATGAATCCACTAACATACCTCCATCATGGAACATGATTCCCAGGGATAAGCATCCCTGGCATTGAGGGATTAATATCAAGTGCCAACCAGCTATGCATTTGGAGTAAGACCTTAACACAGAAGGGAAGCATTAAATGCAAAGGGTTTTAATGGCTCAGATATTTCAGAATGAGTTGGAAGGTCATTTCAGAGGTTACACTTATGCACATCTCAGGTGGATCTCACTAACTGCCACAGTAAACAAAGTCCAAACTGTGTTGATTCTGAGGGTTCTAGAGACACCCAGCCACTATAAACAAGGCATACAACAATTGAAATCAGCATCTCATCATTGAGATTTACTTTGGAATATATGACAACGTATTTTCCCAATGTATCATAGTTAGACTCATTTATAATGTCCTTACCCATGGTTCTTCTACCCCTTTTATATGAACCTATAATTGGCACTATATCCATAAAATATTTGTCCAAGAGACATAACTATTCAGCCTCTTCATATGCAGGTTGAGTCCTGATTATTAGAGGAGTTGTGGCCAATACCTACTATCCAGATCATCAGACTTGCCCAGGATGACTAAAAAATGATGATGATAGACAATCTCCAGCCTAAAAAACAGAGTATTTATAGCTGCAAGCAAAACAGTTCCTATTACCTGCCCTGTAATATCTAAGCCTTCTCTTAATCTGAAGCAGAGTGGACATCACTATCACAAAGTACTCATGACAGGGGAATGAAGAAATATAAGGGGGGATTGCAAACATGAAACAAAGTAGACTTTATTATTGTAGTAGTGGAAGAAATTGGATTATTGATATAAAGATAGTGGTTACCAGATGTTCTGAGGGGAGGGGGACAGATGAATAGTTGGAACATAGTACATTTTTAGGGCATTGGAATTGTTCTGCATGATATTGCAATGACAGATACCATCCATTATACATTTTTTCAAATCCTATAAAATTGTAATCAAAAGTTTAAACATAAGTTGTAATAAATGAACCATTCACACATACAATGTTATTAATAGGGGAAGGGAAGAAAGAGGGAGCATGTTGGGTATATGGGAGTCCCCTGTCTTCGATACCTGACTTTTCCATAACCTAAAATTTCTTTGAGGACAAAATGAAAAAAAAATAATAATAATAAGACACTGGGTGAATAAATGGTAGATAATGTCACTGTATATATAGGACAACAGATCTTACAGTGCTGAAAGGGAAAATGTTTAAAAATTTTTTAAAATACTTTTTCATTTTTATTATCCCCAATTTTTATTTTTAATTATTTTATTTCTTATTTTTAAAACTATTTTTGTTATTATTCATTTTCTTATCAATCATATCTGGCTATTTTATTGGCTTTATTTTTGAAGAATTTTTCTTTTTTTTTTACTTTATCCATTTTTACCCCCCACCCTGTTTTTACTGTTATTGTGTAAATTCACTGGGCAATTCTCTGTGTCCATTTCCTGCCCTCTCTTCTCACCCTTCTCCTCCTGTCTTCACTGGAATTTGATCCTCAGAATCTCTGATGAGGGAGAGAGGTGTCCTACTGTCTGAGCCACCTTAGTTCCTGGTTTTTCAGTGCGTCTCATCTTGACTCTCCCTTGTGTCACTCTTCTGTTACGTCATTATCTTGCTGTGTGGCTTACAGGGCCTGGTGGTGCACCTGTGCATGGGGCCTGGTGGCTCACCAGTGGATGGGGCCTGGCTGCTCACACGCTCGCAGGGCCTGGCAGTGCACCCACACACAGGGCCTGATGGCTCACCCGCAGACGGGGCCTGACGGCTTACCTGCTCATCGGGCCTGATGGTTTACCCACTCATGGGGCCTAATGGCATACACGCTAGCAGGGCCTGACGGCACACTAGTGCATGGGGCCTGGCGATTTACCCACTCACAGGGCCTGGTGGCGCACCCGCACATGGGGCCTCGTGGCCCACACACCTTCTATATTTTTCTTTTTTTTAAATTTTTATGGGGAGGTCCCAGGGATTGAACCCAGGTCCCTCCATATGGGAGACAGACACCCAACCACCCGAGCCACATCCGTCCCCCTGCTATATTTCTTAAGGTTGACCAAAGATACCCAAAGCTACAATTTTTTTCCATACAGGATGGTCATATAATAAATCAGGCTTAGTTTATCACCAGCATTCTAAAAACCAGACCTCAGGAGAAAAACTAGATCTGGGGACACATGCATGGTTTCTAATATAGCAAATGTTTAGCCTATATTAACCACAAAATCAGGACAGCGAGAATATTCACATTGAAGATGTTTTGGATCACAGATGGGTTACAACTGTGGCAAGGGAGGATCATTGGTGTGGGGTTTAAGAGACAGGGGATACTTGGGAGGAAGCCCACCTCGACATACATATAAAGCATATAAATATGCTCAAGTGTTCATGGGGCATTGTCACTGTGGGTGGAGATTTACACAATAACTGAAGGAATATCATATTCCCATGGTGGGAAACTCTGCTGCATTCTCTAATAGATCAACAAGAATCCCCCACGTACAGGGGCCATGACTAGTGAAGTAGAATGGTCCACTGATGGGCCCTTGATATTGATAACTCTTCATATGAACTTTTACTCTTGAAATTGAAACTTAGTCTAGTATTACAGGGTGTTTAAGTGTTGCCTCCTTGGAGCCTCCTTGTTGCTCAAATGTGGCCTCTTTCTAAGTCTAACTCAGCATAAAAATATATTACCTCCCCATCCCAGAGTAGGACATGACTCCTGGGGATGAGCTTCCCTGGCACTGAGGGATTATTACCAAGCACCAACTAGCAATGCAAATGGATAATGACCTTGATCAAAACGGGGAAAACCTAAAGACAAATGAGTTTATATGGCTAAGAGACTTCAAAGTGAGTTGGGAAATCATTCCAGAGGTTATGCTTATGCACATCTCAGCAGGATGTCTTTGACTGCCAAATTAGATACTATCCCAAATAGTGGAACTCCTGTGGGCTCTGGAGACATCCAGACCCAATAGTAAGGACAGATAGCTCAGGAGTCTGGTGCCTTGCCAGTGGGCCCTACTTTGGTATTTATGCTCCCCAGTGTGACAGAGTTGGACTCAGTTGTGGTTTCCCTACACATGGCTCTTCTGTCCTTCTATTTGAACCTATAATTAGTACTAGAGTTGGTAGGTGTATGTCCAATAGACTTAAATCTTTGGGCTGTCCATGTGACAGCTAGGCCCTGAATCTCATCAGAGTTACCACACAGAAATAAATAAGAAACAGAAACAGACTGATACTGTGGTTTAATTGGCCCCTTGCTAGTCTGAACTCATAAAATATTAGTGCTGTTGTTGTCATTTAAACACAGTTCTTTTTAGAATTTTCCATAAGCCAGCCTTCA
>JAQZBX010090925.1:0-12453 GCA_029593785.1 Cabassous unicinctus
TTTTTTTTCAAATACAGAAAATGCATGAGATTTTATTCAAAGAAATCCAATTTTCTTTAGAATATGAAATGAATATTTCAATGTAAAAATGTGAATATAAACATTAATAGTTCTAAATGTTAATGAACATTATTTTCTCATATTTCTTTTTCATGCATAAATGATATCATCTTCAGAATAAAATAAAATAAAAATGACAAATTAAAGGAAAGCCTTGAATTCCTCTCAAATATCTGTACAATTGTGAATGAAATGTCAAAATAATTATGTACTGCCCTGTACTATGTACTATAATTTTTACATAATTTCCCCTTATCAAAACAAATATAAAATTGGCTTTCAATTTTCCTTCAGATAATTGCTAGCATTTTACCCTGTTATAAAGAGTACTATGTAGCTTCACTACCTCACCACTCCCATACTCCATTCTTCATCTCAGTAACCTGTTGAATTTTGTCACATCATTAGCCTGTTGAAATGTTCATATTTATTTGTCTTCCATTTATTTTTCAATTTTTTAAATTTTTAATATTTAATTTTAAAGAAGTTTTAGATTACATAAATGTTACATAAAAAATATAGAGGATTCCCACCCCCCACACTCCCACACTTTCCCACATTAACAACATCCTTTAATAGTGTAGTACATATGTTACAATTGATGAACAGATATTGAAGCATTACTACTAACTGTGAACTATATAGTTTTCATTATAGTTTACACTCTATACCACACAATTTTGTAGGTTATGACAAACTATATAATGGCCTGTATCCATCACTGTAATGTCATAAAGTACAATTCCCATGTCCCCAAAATGTGCCCATATTAGACCTACTTTTCCCTCTCCTTCCACTTAGAACCTCTGGTGGCCACTGCCTTCAAATCAATCTAATGTATTTTTAATCTCGTCCATTATGTCTTTCATTCTGATAAGCTCTGTTACTTTTCTTTGCAGGCTTTCAAATTGCTCTTTATACTCACCCAGTGTCTTCTTCATATTTTTATCTCTTTAGCCATATTTTCTTTCAACTTCATGAATTAATTAAGGAGATTCACGTGAACATCACTGATCAGTTGTCTTAAACCCTGTGCTTCATCAAGACTTTTTATCTGATCCTTTGGCTGGTCCATATCTTCCTGTTTCCTAGTATGGTTTGTAATTTTTGCTGTCTAGGCATCTGATTATGTTGGTGAATTTACTCTGATGGTCAATTGCTCCTTCTTGCCTAATGGTTTTGTTTCCTGGCTCTTCTTTGATATTTGGTTCAACTTATTCTAAATCTTTAAGATTTCCCAACTTAAGTTTTCTAAACAGGGCCAGGGATACACTAATGGGGCACAGACCAGATTCAAGAGTGCCTGGACATGAGAGACTCCAAAAAGGTTTTTTCCTTATGGCAGTTTCCTGGCCTTACAGCAGATGGCAGTCTTTGGGAACTGTCACAAGGAAGTAACTCTTTCACTTGCAGGTGATTCGGTCTGGCCAGAGACAAAATGGACCCTGCTGCTAAACTCACCAAAGAGAAAATGCTCTCCAAGCTCTGCTGCACCCTCCTACCTCCCAGGGAGGAAGATGTCCATTCTCCTCTCAGGTGGCTGCTGTGAGCTATGGGCTTTATCCTAGCTGTTTGCCTTGAGGGTGGGGGATGATTGCTGTTCTCAGCCACCGGAGATGGGAACTCACAGTTTTTGCTTTGGCCTCTTCATTTTTCTGTCCCTCTCCCTCTGGAAAATGTGTAGCACTCTCCTGTTCTGCAGATTCTCAAAGCATCTCCCTCAGAAATATTTTGCCCTTCCTCCACTGTTTTGTAAGAGAGTCAAGTGCTGCCACCCTACTCCACACCATCTTCCTGGAAATCCCAAATTCTTTATTTTAAGAATGTGACTTTTCTTTGAAAGCAGGGGTATTTTCCCTCTGTGTTGGTTAAAAAAGACAATGGCACTGACTAGTTATACCAATTATTAGGTATGGCTTTCACAGTTGTAGAATATTTTACTCTTCTATACTTGAAATGAAGTGTTGTATAATTAGGATTTCTTCTATTATGCAACTCAAGCCATACAACATAAATTATAATACAAATTAAATTATATATCTGCAACACTAAACAAATTCCAAACTTTCCACTTCTCTTCCTAGAGCAGCTATGTACCTCCTAGAGTTGGTTAAAATATATATCTGTGCATGACCTTTATGATTTAAAATTTTATGAGGTAAAGCAAGACACTGAAGAAATGAAACAGAACCTCACCCAACTTAGGTCTGACTGAAGGATTCTATTAAATGAATAATTGCATCATGAAAATATAAGGAAGTCTTTCTAATGTATTGGGGAAAATCATTTCACAATCCATGCTAATTAAAAATAATGTACTCATGTTTCACTTTACCTGCGATTTCTAGTGCAAAGCTCTGTTTTTAGAACTTGTCTACACTATATTAGCAAGGATAATTAGTTCTCTTTATGGTCAACTTTCTTAGTTTCAAATGCTTCCAGGTCAAAGTATATGGTATCATTAACAAAGACAAATAGTGAAGAGCAGCATGTCTGCAGTTTGTCTTCTTGCAGATATGATGGGGGTTGGCTCAGGATAGCCTTTCAATCCAAACAAATAATATCTAGGGCATTCCTAATATGCATGTAATAGACACCCACTGGTTATCTACCTCAGCACAATCCTACTGCAGTGTGCTGCTGAGGATCAGTAGAACTAGGAGATCCCCTGCCTACGATAATCTTGTGTCTTAATCAGACAGAATATACTCCTAACACAGTAGGGATTTACAGATGCTTGGGATTAAATAGATGCTTGGCTAACCATGACATAAAAAGCAATGAAAGCATAGCCTGTTTACTTGACACACTGAAAGATTCCCATCCACCTTTGTATATATTAAATATTTATAAATCAAGTTATCTTTTCTCCCATCTTAAGGCTCATTGCTCTTATACTTTTCTTCTATGTAACAATATTTTAACTGGAAAATTTTATTAAATGTTTATAAAATAAAGAAATGAAATAAGAAGAATATAAACCTGATTTGTCCTAGCATCCAGGTTAAATTACTGTTAATTTTTTCTATGCTGTTTTAGGCACCATATTGAAATCGTAGTTTGAAACCAGAAGATATAAATGACAAACAGTTTTCTAAGTAGTCAAATATTACTTTGCCATACTCACTTTGAAATTAGAAGAGAGGGAAACTACCCCCCCTGGATTTGTAAGGAGGGTATTAGAAACACATGAGGCTATTTCAAGCTATATATACATCAAGTTCAGAGATTCCATTATGTTCTCCAAGGAAGTCTTCTTTAATATAGTACTTGAGACATGCCCTGCTGGGGTAAATTATTATTTTTGATCATCAAATATTTCTACTTCTGTCCCTACCATGGAAGAAGCACAATCCCAAATCCCCTTGATGTTGGATTGGGCCAAGGACTTGCTTTGACCCACAGAATGTGAGCAGGCATGCTGTATACCATGTCCAAATACACACTTTTAGAGGTATTACAGGTGCTTCTTACCCAGCCAATTAGACACATTACAGGCAACAGTTCAACCACTTCATTTTATAGATGAACAGAGGCTGTGAGAGGATGTAAAGAAAAAACATTGGAAAAGGACATTTAGAGAGACATGTTATGAAAACTGGGAGGCTTGACCAATTGTCTATTATCTCAGTAGAGAGTAAGCACAATTCTGTGGCAATGGCCATTAAAACCCAGCAAAATAATATTTTTCTCAAGAAAATTTTATATTACATTTAAACAATATAGTGCTAATCACATTGTTTTATAATTTTGCTTGCTTATTTGCTGCCTCAACATATATGAATTCACTAGAAGCAAACAGAATGTAAATGAATATGTAATGAATGAATGGATGGGCAAATGAATAGATGGATATAATATATTCACCAAACAATGCTATTAGAGTAGCCTTTTTGGATTTAAACTCAGATCATATAAAGGCAAAATTTTAGTTACCTGGAAAATTTACTTCTAAAACACATGTCACAAATAAAAATAAAAAACATAAACAAAAAAACAAAATACATTTCACCATCCCAAAGAATAAACGAGATCTTGCTCTTCCATTTTATGGGTAATTCATGTAGGCATATATAAGTAACAGCGCTATGTGCAAACACCTGCCCCACACAAATCCTTGTTTCTTCCAAATATTATTTTCCAATGATACAACGTGTCAGCCAGACATCTGTTAAATGAAACTTGAATCTTTTGCTTACTATGGCCTCAGGCAAATTACTAAGCCTCTCTGAGTCTTAGATTCCTTATATGTAACCTAGAGCCAATACCTACATGAGCTGGTTAGATATGATAAGAACTAAAGGAAAAAGTATATCTGGAATCTGGCAATAAGTAAATAAATACACCAGGAGACAGTTTGGAACATGGAAGGTGATCAGCAAATCTGTTTTCCATTACCCCTTTCCTTTGCTCAATTGTCGCTGCTTCCTATGCTGTTTTCTAGAACAGATATCTAAGATGTACTCAATAAATAGCTACTGAAATCATGTTAACGCCGACTCTAAGGACTCAATGCTAATTGTAGTACATATTGGTTCCCAGTACCTTTGATCCCTGAAAAACTCTTACTGAAGCTATTTTACATATCACCGAAAGAGTATTTTCTTCACAGGTAAAGAAAAAAATCTTGATTTTTATGAACAATAAAAAAAAAAAAAAAGAAAAGAAATGGTAATTTTCACTCCCCCATATGTGTGAGTGAGGTTCATACAACTGCTGGGATGTTTTGTAGTGTGAGGAGGTGGAAAGTTCCTGAACAAGCCAAGGTGCAAAGAGGGACAGGGCCTGGCAGGGACCACTCAGGAAAAACCCCCTCCTGAACAAGGGGTGGAAACAAGACTCAGTTCAAAAATACTACATGCTGCAAAGAAAGAAAGATGGAGTCTGGAAAAAGTAAAAAGAGCTGCTAGACAGGGGATTCCAGGAAATTGTATGACAGGGCCCCTTTTAAAGGAATTAATCCTGAAAAGAGGGAGATCTTTGCTTAGCTACTTCCTAGGAAGGGGTGAAAACATTCTGATGGGGCAGCTGCAGCCACATTCCCAAGGGGTCAGCAGGTCAAATGTAGCATAACAGAACAAACAGGTGTTGCTCAGAGCCGTGCCCAGCATGTAACAACATATTTAACACAATTAAAAGGGCGCAACCATGGCCACAAGGCCAAGTCCAGCCTGCCACCCAATTTTGTAAATAAAGTTTTATCAACTCATAAATTTACATCGTTGATTGCTCTACCAGCCTTCCCCATGGGGATTTATGGCCTTTAACCAGAGTGACAGGAGGCAGGAAAAGGAAATAATTAGACTTCCAGGGATTATTAGACACTGGTTTCAACAGACACTAATTCCAGAAGACAAAATCTCACTGTGGTCCACCAGTCAGAAGAGGGGCTTATAGAGGTCAGGTGATCAATGGGTTTTACTCAGGTCTGTCTCACAGTGTGTCCAGGAGGTCACCACATGCCTCCTATGGCTATATTCCATTTCCAGAGTACATATTTGGAGTACACATGCTCAGCAAAATGAAGAACAGAACAGAAACACAGAGGACTTTGCTTAGTGTTGCAAAGTATACAGAAATCCTATTCCACTTTACACCCTCCTTTTACTACTATAAGAACATAGTACTTCTCTTCTCCATGCCATGGATAAAATGTCTTTAAATATTTAAAATTGATATCCTTATGTGGCTTTAAAAGTTAATAATAACAATCCTTGTTTAAAGCTATCAGAACATCATAGCTTCACCTAAAAAATCTGTAAACGTGGCAAATCTTGGATGTGGAAGAAGACAGTGCAGCTTAAATTTCTGATTTCTTTTGAGGGGAAGAGCAAAATTGTCAGGGAGCTTGAAAAAATAGTCAATGACGCCTCAATTTTTCTTAAATGCAAAATTGCAGCTAGGACAAATACAATATGTGCTTAAATAATATATTTAATACAATAAGCCAGGGCTCAACCATGCCCATTGGAAAAAATCCAGCCAGCTGCCCAACTTTGTAAATAAAGTTTTTTCGTTGTCACCCAGCCACACCCATCGGTTTATGTATTGTCTATGGCTGCTTTCATGCTACAACAGCAGTGCTTGTGACAGAGCCCGCCTGGCCTATAAACCTGAAAATTTATTATCAGAACCTTTGCAGAAAGAAATTTCCAATCCCCACATAAAGCCATCAAAGTGTTTTGAGCCATTCGTAGAGGTATTTAGCTATATTATGAGCTAGTGAGTTGGTGGGCATTGGAGCTATTCAAATCTGCTTGGCTAACAGCAGAGAAATGTAAAATCAGGATTCCTGCATTAGCACAGAAGCTGGAATGCCTCTAAGAAGATCTCAGGTCTTCAATCTTCCCGGCCATGTTATAAGCATTTTACTCTATTGTCCTGAGAGACTGTATATGCAAATATGCAATGATCAGAAAACTCTGACCCACTATCAGCCATAAGCAAACCAGCAAATTCTGGCCTGCTACCTTCAGCAATCAGTCCAGAGAGCTGGCGGCTATCTACAGCAACTTTTCCCAGGAAGTCAAACCATATTCCCTATATTTATAGCCCCAAAATACCCAGAACTTAATCACTAACCTACAGCCTCCCTAATTATTGTCTCCTGTTCCAATTTAGGACCAATGAGAGAAGCCAAATATGTTCCCCTAATTATTCACTGAAGATACCCCACTTCTAGTTAGCCTGCCTCCAGCTTCCCCATGCCCAACTGCCTCCAATCAGGGCACACCTGAAGTCTTTCCTTTTTTCATATATGATGCTTTCCCACTCCTTAGCCTGCCCTTGAGTCTTTGCCAAACACAAGTGATAGTGGCTGACTCCCTTGCCATAGCAAGTTCTGAATAAATAGTCTTTGCACTGATTTGGGTGTTCTTCATATATTTCCACAGTCCTCAAAAGATAAAATTTTATTAATTGTCTCCATAATTATCTCCTACTTGATAGTCCAAGTTTCAGAAATGATCACCATATAATTGAGATTCACATGATAAATTTATGTTACATAGTAGGATACTTTATCTTCTAAGTGAATTTATAATTGCCATCATACTAGACATCCTCAGATGCTGAGGGATCTCAACTTAGAACAAAACCAGAATTTATTGGGTTAGGAGCCAAGTATCATGAGAAGCAATTTCATAATATTTTTATTATTCCACAAATCAAAAACAATCCTTTCACTAAGGGATAATTGAGGTTCAGAGAGCTTGACAAGTCTCCCCAAGTTGCCTAGCAGTAAATGGCATAGCTCTGTCATTGGAACCTAGGGCTGTGTTTGCAGAGTCCACACAGCCACTCCATTCCAATAACTTTCTGCTCCTGGTCATGCCTGACTCTTTAACTAATTACAGTCAAGGATCCCACCTCATCGTTCCAGCAATGCCCTGGTGCTTCTTAGACACAAACACAGAGTACTTGAAGGCCTTGAACATTAATCAAGAGCCTCCCCCCATCCTATTCCTGACATTGAACTTGAGACCCCTGCAGCTGACCCTGAGCGTGAGTGGTTTGATAGAAGACCCGAGCGGACTGTGGTCACAGTTGGCTCTGCCAAGCTGAGACACCAGCCTAGTTGGGCGAGAGTGATGATTTTTACAAGAACATTGTTTGAAGAGAAACAAAGGGCATTTAACAGCCTGCTTTCTGACCCCAATCTTTCAGGAAGAAGGCACATTATCAAAACATTAGCAGTCAACCAAGGCTTTAGCAATCCCTGAATGGATGGTAGGGACAGTGACGGTGATTTAGCAGAACCCAGAACTGCAGCAGGTCATCAGTAACTCTCTGAAGTCCTGAAGCTTTGTGCACACAAGGACCAGAGCGCAGCATCTTGGCACACACCAACCCTCTCCATGTCATGGCAAGTTCCAGGCCTGGCTTGGGCACAGGGTCTGGGCTCAGGATTATGCTTCCAAAGTGAGCAGATGGTGCAAACCCTGTTCCGTGAAAGAGGGAGATCACGCCCAGCTAACACGAGAATTTTTACAGAGCACCAAATCATGTATTTATCAATCCTGACCTGGTTACCGGCCGGCCGGGAACTGCCCACTGGCCCCCCGCCCCATTACAGTGTGGTGAAACTTTCCCAATAACTGAGGTCACAGATGTCAAAGCTTTACTATCACATATTCCTAAATGTCAAAAATCACCCACTGTCTCTCTTTATTTCTTTCTCAGAAATAACATCTTAATCTCTCACTACATATCCTAAGGTACAATTGGAGCTTTGGAGCTTTTCTGGGAAGATTATTTGTACCTGACTTCAGCTGAGTGTTAAGTTGGTCTATGGGTTAATTCCCAATATTTACATATTTTTTGTAACATCTCTTCTGGTGAGCAAGATCCAATTTAAAAAAGCAATGAACCCTGGCCTTAGAATTAGAAAACCAGAAACTGTTTTCTGCTATCCCATTAGCTTAAAAAGTCTTGGTTTTTTGAGCTTTAAAATGGAAAAAAACAGATCCTGATAAAACTATCTCACAGACATAGAAGGAATTTCAAAATCATTTTACAAAACATGAAACAATCTTTACCATGAGAAATTTTATTTGATTAGTAACAAATAAAAATATTCCACTGATTTCTTTTTTCCTTGTTACTAGATGAGCTTTGTCTTTTTTTTCCATGCCTTCCTTTCAGAGGTGGATCAGTGGGGGTGATTTGTAGGAGGAGTTAACGAGGAGCCTGGGTTAAGACAGGGTCAGACAGTATGGAGAGTTTTGTAAATATGTCTAGGCTTGATGGAAAGATGAAAAAGTAAGAAGGAGGGTAGCAGAAGAGAGGAAGAAGCAGAGGAAGGAAAACATACATCAAAGAGTAGGGGCTACAGTTTGGGAGTAGTAGTTGATTGCAATGCAATGTCTGTAGCCAATGGTGTGGAGAGAATAGAAAGGAGAGCAAAATGCTGATGAATTAGACACATTCAGACACCTGAGGAAACTAAATCTATAACTCTGTGACTGGGGCAGGATGTCTTCTTATATGGAGCCCAGTCTGTGCCATAGAGGCTGATGTTCGGTGCCAGACCAAACACCACAAAGCATATACTTCTCATATTTCTCCTATTCCCATAGCACCAGTTTTGATTGCACTAGTACTAGTTAGTAATTGTCTGTGCCCTCCTCTTGTTATTGCCTAAGTTTTACCCTTTACTTAAAAGTTATTTCTTTTTTTTCCCCCTAAAGAGGTGATGTTTAAAGAACTAGAGGTACAATCCTAATTGAACAATTAAGTTTTAACTCTGTTAGTGGAAACTTTTCACTGGAGCTGCTTCTAAGAAATACTATCTGGTTGAGTGATACTCAGATGAAGGAACTTCATTAATTCACACAGTACTAATTTATATAGAAAGGAAAGAGAAAAACCTCCCAATCTCCCACTACCCACAGATAATAATTGTTAACATTTTAAAAATTTATTTTATTTTATTATTTTTTAGGAGATATCAGAGAGAGAACCCAGGACCTCATACTTGGGAAGCAGGTGCTTAACCACTGAGCTACCCCCACTGCCATAACTGTTAATATATTTATATTCTTCCAGATATCTCTAAACACACACATTCTTAACTCACACACACTCATAGACTCACACAGATACTCCTACACATTCTCAATCACACACACTGGTGCATACTCCAGTTATTGCCTAACTTCTTCTCATTGCTGCTAAGTTTCTTAAAACTAGGTTCTACTTTCATTGATTCCACTTCTTCATATTTGATTCCTCTCCTAATCAGGGTAATCAGGTATCCATACTCTCTCTAACAAAGTTCATCAATGAGTTCTCAAGTATACATCCAATGGAACTCTTTCAGTCCTTAGCTAACCTGACTCTACTCACTTATGGGATTCCCCTGCTCTTTGCATATCTCCTTCTATATTCTGGATTCTTTTTCCTTTTTCTCCAGGTTGCTGTTCCTCAGGTATCTACCCTTGTCACTCTTTTTGTATTTATGTTGTATGTTCTCCCTCATGAATCACACAGAAAGTCATGGTTTCCATGATATATGTGCATACTTGTATATATAAATAAACTTGTGTGTATGAATGTATATGTGTGTGCATGTATAATGTGTGCACACACACACACACACATACACAATGAAAACTTACAAATCTATATTTCTGACCTATTCTTTCCCTTGAGATGCATCATTGAGTACTAGGCAGGGACACCATGTAACTTTTTACCCCTTTGTCACTGATACTTAGCACATGTCTACTAATTTAATTACTTAAAAAATCTTTGTGGGGGGAAGGAAAGAAGGGAGGGAAGGAGGGAGGGAGGGAGGGATGGAGGAAAAAAGGGAAGGAGGGAGGGAGGGAGTGAGGGAGGGAGGGTGGAAGGGAGGGAAGAAAGAAAATTATGTGAAATTACTTCTTGAACAACTCCAACAAATGTCTCACAGAAACCTCAAACTCGATGTTTTCCTGTCTGAACACCTTTCCCCACACACCACCATCACACACCTCTCTATTTCCCTCTCTGTCTCTCGTATACACACCACCACCACCATTTCCACCACCATCAGCAACATTACCACATTCTACTTCCTCCAATATTCTCTGCCTCATTAAATGCACGCCAGTTCACACAGTGTCCCAGGCCATAAATCTGGAATCATCCATTTGCCTCCTCCCTCTCCCCACACCAGCAAATTGGTGATCAGTTGGTAACAATTTATTTCTCCCCTGTAATCCCTCTATCCCCTCTGCTTCTGCCAGAAGTCCAGCTCTCATGACTTTCTCCTTGATTCAGCGCTGCCACCATTATTTTCTCTACCCATGTTCAATAAATCTCCCAGAGCTGCCAAAGTCCTCATTCTATATTCAAATCTGATCCTGCTACTCCCCTTTTTAAAAGTATTTCAGTGGCCCTAAACTGCATAGAAAAGAAAGCACAAACTTTCCAGCACACCTGCAAGCGTTGCCCTGCCCTGGACAATGCCTGATACAATGGCCTCTTATCACCTTGTTTTGAAAGGTTCACCCATACATAACTGTTCTGCAGTCCCACAAACTCTTGTCATTTTTCCTACCCCTATTCTTTTCCCTGTTTCCACTTTCCCTCAAATATCCCTTCCTTTACTGCACATGTCTGTCCAGCACCCCTGTCTCACCCTCTGCATTCACTGTGTCTGTGGTAGACTGAATAATGGCCCCTAAGATGTCCACATTCTAATTCCCAGAACTTGTGACTTAGTGTCCTCGCATAGCAGAAGGGATTTTGCAGATGAGATTACATTTACAGTGCTGAGATTGGAAGATGATCCTGAGTTATCTTGGTGTGCACAATACAATCCTAGGGGTTCTTACAAGAAGGAGAGAGGATTGTGACAGTGGAACCAACCAGAGTTCGGTGTGATCAGCTTTGAAGATGAAGGGAGGGGCCATAAGCCAAGGAATGCAGGGAACTTCAAGAAGCTGGAAAATGCAAGAAAAAAAGCCTCCAGAAGGATGTGGCTCTGTTGACACATTGATTTTTGCCCAAAGTGACCTAGTTAGGGCTTCTGACAAACAGAACTAAAAGATAATAAATATTTATTGTGTTAATACACTAAGTTTATAGCAATTTGTTACATCAGGAATAGGAAATTAATTCAGAGCCCTCTCTCATGTTGAGAGGGTGACAACTGTCCTGCTCCTACATATGCACCCATAGTTTTAATTTCAGGGAGTCGCTCATGCAATACAGACCCCAGTACATGTAGTGTGACCTCTAGCTCTCATCACAATAGCTTACCTTTACTGCTTTACTGAACTGGAAATTCATTGAGGATTGGAGACAGAATTTTGTTTATCTTTAGTTGTTCACTAAATTTGGAAGACATTCCAAATTATAGATATGAAAATCATTTTCAAGGTGTCTAGGCCAACCCTTGATTTTGTATTAAGGAAACCAAAGCATGGAGAGAGTAAATGTCTTTTCTCAGGTAGCACAGCAAACTATTGGCCAACCTAAGAATACTGCCACTACTCATTATATTAACAAATCGTATTTTTATAGAGCAGCAAGAATCACAAAACACTTTCATACATATTTATGAATTCAGCTGTAACCAGGAGTGCAAGAGCTCAGCTTTGGGCATCATGTCACAGAAATCTTCTCCTGACCCCAGGTCTAATCACATTCCCCTTATCCATGTACCCATAGTTCTGCATATCATTTCATCATTGCAGCTAACAAACTTCATTAAATAGGTCTGACCATGTCTCTTTCTCCCATACTGATCTGTATGAGTATTGAAAGAAGAAACTTTATTCCTTTTAATATACTCAATTTCATAGCAGATGCTAAATAAATGTTGGTTGATATAAATTAGCTTTGATTTCCAGAAATACTACCAGAGTGTGGGCATCATAATCATTCATTGTTTCCCTCAGCCTC
>JAQZBX010090926.1:0-12451 GCA_029593785.1 Cabassous unicinctus
GGGTGGGGGGTGGGCATGACATAAAAAGTTCTCATTCTTGTTCAAGTAGCCCATTTCTAAACATAAAACTTCATTGAGCATCCATTTAGACTTTGGGACAAGAGTAACAAAAATCACCTGAGGCAATTTAAAAAGTGCAGTTTATAAATACACTATTCATTATCAAGAAAGTGATAAGAAATTCCCATCTTCACACTACCTACAGACAACATCCTCCCCCCACCCCTGTCCCAGATAGGCTCTGATCCTTTGTCTCGAATAACACAATATAATCCTTGAGGGATCAGAGCCTGGTTCTCAGCCATCCCTTGGCAAGGGGAGAGAGTGAGTGAAATAGCAAATATACAAAATGTCCAGCAACTATTTGGGGGCTGTTTAAACATTTTAAACTGTTTTTTATGGATTCAAGTATATCAGTGTGATTCTCATATATTCTCTCTCTCTCTTTCTCTCCTTTTGCCTCCCTCAAATTCCCTTCCCTTCATTGACCTCTTAGATAATTGCCCTTCAATATGGTCTGTGCTCCCAAGATTATGATGGGGGCGAACCAGATGAAGAAGCCACAGGGAGTGCAGGAGGCCTAAGCGCCCCAGAGGTGGTGGTAGGACGAGTGGGAGCCTCACAAAATAAATGGCTGCAGTAAGTCCCTATGCCCTTACAGTTTGTCCTGCAGAGGTCTTGGAGAGGGATGCTTGATGTGTCTCCCTGAATATTTCCTCCTAAACCCCTGAAATTTCACTGCAATCATTTATCTTCAAAGAAATCTAAAGCACCCCCATCCCCACCTTCCATGGAAAGGTTAGGTCTTTGCTCAAGCCTACGGACTTTAACCTCATAAATATTCCCAGCTATAAGATCTTATTAAGAAGGTATGTCTCCCAGGAGCATAAAACCATCAAGCTGTAAATTTTATTTAATTTCCCATGAGATCTTATGGCCTCATACATATAATTAGAGTGCAGTATAGAGCACTTTTTTGTGTTTTGTCAATAAATCACCAGGGAACAATCAACGTTTAAGAGGACAAGCTTTAATGATTTTTCAGACCCCTAAGCAATCGTGCCTCCACAATGGCAAGCCAGTCTTTAACCTCATCTAACTAGAACTGTGGACTGTGGTGTCAGATAGGACCCCAAACACTTAATCCTATTAGATTCCCCAGCCCAGACAATCACGGCACAAAACCCAGGGGACGTATTGATTTTGATGTGGCCGACAGAGAAGACAAGCCGACCTACTGACAGTTCTTTATTAAGTGTTTACAAATTAAATATCTGAAGGTCTGCAATAGGCTCAGCTCAGTTAGACGGGCCAGTGTGAGATGTGTGAACTGGACCCAAAGGGAATGTGTTGAATATGAGGTTTGTGGAAATGACCCGGCAGGACCTCCTCCCTTGATTCCAGCACCAGTTTTTTCAGAAAGTCAGCATGCTACAAGAGCAGTATCGTATCATATAAGAGTTTTGCTGTTGTTGTTAAGTTTGCTATAACCACAAATTCATGACGTGTCCTTTATTCACGTTAGAGAATCTTATTCAATGAAAGCATGAACTCTTGCCTCCCTTGATCAGGGTTCCAGGAGAAAGAATCTTGTTCCTTTGGATTTCTCCCCATTCGGCGTTGTCTAAGCAAATCCCCAACTTAGCACATAATCATAAGCCCTCAGTGTTATATTTGGTTTGACAGCTGAACCAGATTGTTTTCTTTGTGTCCTTTCCCTGCTCAAAACTTTTAAAAAGTTCTAAATTTATGAGCCAGGCATCCAAGGACTTGTCATAACCCACACTGGGTGTGCCTTTCATGACTGTCAACATGATCCCTCTACTCCCACCAAACTCGTCTCATAACCATTATATGTGTGTGGTTCCAACAAAAACAATGTACACTTTCCCACTTCCATCTCATTCCTCAGCAGTTCCCCTACTGCAAAGCCTACTGCCATCCCCAACTGAGCTACTCAAATCCCACCCAACCTTTGAAGCATTGTACAAATCCCTCCTTCTCCTTGAAGCTTTCTCTGATCACCCTATAAATGACGTTCTCATGGCTCCTGAGCTCCTATAATTCCCTGGCAGTCCACGATGCTTTCCTACATCTGTCTCATCTCCCCTCCAAATTTTAAGCTCCTTGAGCTTCCAGTGCTCCCCTGCCCTCTCCCTTCAACATAGACACCAAGGTTTGGGGCTCAGCACAGAATTGGGCTGTAGACTGACTGGCTCACTGACTGATAAAGTGTTCCTCGATACTCTGATCATCCACATCATCTAAAGTCTCTCAGGAAATGAAGATGAAGAGAAGCCTGAAGTGGGTCCCTTTCCTGTATTAGTTCAGACAGTCATTTCTGGGAAATGACACGAGGGTATTGGGTTAGTGAGCCTTAAGGATTTTCTCTGCTCTGTGACTTCATGATCTGTCCAAAAATGAGTCCAAGAATATGGCCAGCTATCTTGACAAAGGCACACGTCTTGTTACTGCATCAATGGTTTTTCTGGGTTATTTCTACCTCGACATTCTAAATGGCTCAAAGTCATTCCATAATGGGTACACACATGGAGCACATATCTATTCTAGTTTTTCTTTATTTTTTCTATCTCAATTGAGAAAGCTCCATTCCAACAAAGCAAAGGAGTCTGCAGACAACTGTGGTGAGGAGGACATCTTTCAAGACAACCTGATTTTGTGGCCTGTGTGGAAACAATCCAGTATCCATTTCAACTGTTCCCAGGCAGCCAACACCACACTCTGCCTCAGTCATCACAATTTGCCATTTATTTGAGGAAAATCAATGTTTATCATAGTGCCTGGCACACAGGAGGGCCTCAAAAATATGTAAGCTATTATTTTTATAATTCTCTTATCTTTCTGTCCTGTGCTTACCTTTCATCCCTTTATAACCTTGGTGTCTCCAGGCCAGGGGTTTTCCCAGGTGAGCTGTAAAAGGCTGATCTGGAGTGAGCACTGTGGTGAGGGGACACTCTGGGTCCTTGTGCCCCCATCTCTGTTTGATAGAGTAAGCTTCCATTCTGTGTCTAATATTAACAGAAGAAGAGTTCAGCAGACAAAAAGAGGTGGAAAACCAATGCCCTAGACCAAGTCTCTAGTCTTTGGCATCTTTTTTCAAGGACTAAATGACCGAAGAGTCATATGGCAGAAATGATTTATGCCAATGAACTGAAAATCAATCTACATGATGAGAGAGGAGTTAGTCAATGTATCATTATTAATTTCTGCTCCCTCTTTCCCCACTGTGTTGAGGCTCCTCATGAAAGAAAGGCAGGGCTTGGTTGCTGACACTGCTGACTTTGGGGGAGTGCTGTGTTTGGGACACGTGACCGGTGCTGCCGGGAGAGAAATGCCAGTGCTTGCTGCTCTAGAGAAAAGCTTCAGGCCTCAGAATATACCCCTGCAGGGTCAGGGGTAGTGCTGCGTTTCAGAATCAAGCGCCATAAAACAAATGGCTGCAAATGGCCTTTTACCAGTCTTAAAATGCAGTAATTCATAAAACCCTCCAAGGGAATTTTTATGGCCTTATATTAATGCTCATTTAGGAAAGAAGTGAAAAGGGCATCGTCAAGATTTTAAAAAATCATTAAAAAGGGTCCTAACTTGGGTTAATATTGATACCTTAGCACCAAAAAATGCACAGCTATACCATAAAAATTGTTCTAAGGTACTATTTTTTCATCATCTTCATATGACCTCTTTATCTTTGTATTTAGCTATTGAGATAAAAAACTAGACTGGGTAATACAATTTTTTTCTTCATATTCATCTCACCTTAATTCAATACATATTAATCAAGTATTTATAATATGCCAAGTACTATGTTAAGGCTCTGGCAACATAAGAGCTAATCTCTATTTTCAAGTAGCTCAAAAAATAAAAAAACAAAGTCATAATTATCTGTGTACATGTATAATCATTTATGATGATCTTATCAATATATATATATTTTTAAAGATTTATTTATTTACTTGATCCATTTTAAACGCCCCCTTCCCCATTTGCTGTTTTGTGTCCATTCGCTGGGCAATTCTCTGTGTCTGTTTCATCTCTTCTCATCCTCCTCCTCCAGTCTTCACCAGGATTCGATCCTGAAGACCTCCGATGTAGGAGAGAGGTGTTCTGCCATCTGTGCCACCCCGGCTCCTGGTTTTCGGAGCTTTCGGAGCATCTCGTCTTGTCTCTCTCCTTTTACGTCATCATCTTGCTGCATGGCTCCCCGGGCCTGGCGGCTCACCGGCACACACAGCCTGGCAGCCCATGCGCCTTCTATATATATATTTTTATTTTACCGGGAGGTCCCGGGGATCGAATCCAGGTCCCTCCATATGGCAGACAGACTCCCAACCATTTGAGCCACATCCGCCCCCGATCTTATCAATATTGATGCCAATTTTTAAGTCTTTTACAACCAGTTTGCTATTTTAAAACTAGGGCAAAATGATATCACAAGTAATGAATACCACTAATGGGCAAGGTATCCTTCTCTGTGCTGGAGGATGATATGAAGGACTCATGAGAGCCTTAAAGTAAAGTATGATCTTAAAGGGAAAGAAAGGGGTGGTTGATAGGGCAGTGACAGCATAATTGCGTATACAGGCTAGGATAGAAGAAAGGATAAATTGGGTTGTGTGGATGAGTAAATTTAAAAAGGAAAGAGGGAGAAGGGGTGGGAGAGGGGAAATGGAAGGAGAGGGAGAGGGAAGGGGGAAAGGAAGGGAGATCTACCACTTCTGGATGGTGGTTTTCTGAAAAGGCTCCCGAAAGGGAGGCATGGAATCACTAGTTGTTCATTACTGATGGATGACTTCTCATCCCCTGGGCATATGATGCTATCCTCAATAGGAAACACATCTGTCAAAGAAAGCACCTAAATGGGAGGCCTCCCTGTTCAGACAGCAGTTCTACTAGCATGATATCAGAATGAAGACTATCTTAGAAGAAAATACACAGAAATTTAACAGCAGTTATTTCTGAATGGTGGAATTATAAGTGATCTTTTCTGTACTCATCTTTATATTGAACATATCTTACTTTTATAACAGAATAGCAGTCCATGTTACTTTTCGAAAAAGTACAACCAGAAAAACAGAACTTAAAAAGTAAGAAAGAAAACAAGATTGGGTCCATAGAGCAGTCCAAGTCCTCATGGTATCACTTCCAATAAAGGTTGCCTTTCTCACACTCTCAGAGACATTGCTGTGGACAGTCATGGCAATTCCTCGACTGCTGGTGCCACACTCACTATTTATCAAAGGTCGGTACAAAGTCCCATGGATCCTCTGGCCGTGGGACAGCAGCTGTAGAGAACTCGGACCATTATTTTCAACCTTGGTCAAGTTAGGAGGATGGTGGAAAAGAAGCAGGACTGGGAAGGGACAAAGTTTCCCCCCACGATAACATAACACCTTTGGTGGTTGGGAGAGGTGTATGCTTATTTTTTTACTGTTTTCTTGTTTGTGAGGTTGGGAAGGGAGGTAAACTCATGGATTCCCAGTACCCGCCATGCCTGGGGGCCTTTTAATCACGTCTTTTGACAATCACAAAACTCTCCCAAGTCCTTAGAGTATGCTAATGATGCAAGATTTAATCTATACTCTTACTCAGCTTGTACAAGCCTATAAATAGGCTCATCTCAGGGTTACTGCTAGTATAAATTAATTATGGAAATGTCAACCAAACCAGGTACGTGCCAGAGCAGTAACGGGAGGGCAGCGAGCGGCTGAGCAGCGGGCAATTCTGAGGATACCCTCTGTGCAAAGCTTACAGCCTCTGGCCAGGTTCCATCAGCTTCCAGGGAATTTAACCTTGAAGAAGACACTCAAATTTAGTTTTCTCCTCAGTAATTGAGGGAGGCTAGAGAGGTGACTTCTGGAAGCACCTTTCTACTTGCTTTGTGTCTTCTTCTTTACACGACCTGTCATTTCTTTGCCCTCACTGGGAATGGAGAGGCAAATTTGGTATGCCTGTCTTTCTTTAAAGGCGAAGACAGATATCTTAGAGTTTTTCTACTTTGGGCAGATGTGGCTATGCCACCACCCCTCACTGCTGATTCACTGAAAAATATGGCAGGAAAAGGAAGAGGTGAAACCACTGATTCATTTGAAAGGCATGTTTTCTATGGAGAGGGTACCCCTGTTCTCATGAGGCCTGGAGCCAGCCTGGAATTGTCCAAGGGTGCTAGGAGGGCAAAATAAGTTGTGTACTTAGACAGCTATTTCTTTCCGTGGGTCAAAGCAGCTAGACTTTATATCCAAAGTAGCATATCCTACAGAACTTACAGGAAACCCTGAAGAGTTGGCATCCACACTGAAAGAAAGGGGAAGCTATTTCAACTTTTTAAAATTGTGTCCCTTTGGGAAAGTGTTCTGGGGTCTCCAGCTCTGAATGAAAATTCAAGTTCTATGACTTAGGAAGGGATTTAATAATATACTCACAACAATGACAGTTTACTGAACATGATCAGACACTGTGCTTTACATTCACCATATTTCATCACCACAGCAACTTTCTGAAATAGGCATTATCATGCTTACTTTACCAGTGAGAAAACAGACTCTGAGTAGTTAACTATCTCATCAAAGACCACAAAGCTTCTAAGTGGTACAGAGTCAAGTTTGAACCCAGGTCTGTTACTATGGAAATGTGCTCTCACCTTTATAATACAGGTAGCTATAGTGTAGTCTGAGTAACTTATAAGGTCATTTAGTCCAGCCTTTTGACCTCCTGAGGATGAATGTCTAAACCAGATAGGGATCTCATCTCCCCCTTAAAATTTCTGGGAACAGTCCACTCAGCACATACCTTATTAATAAATGCATGTATATTTATCGCATTATAAGAAACCACAAACATAGTAATACCTCTGATTTACTTATGTGTGGAGTAGGTGTCTTTGGACAACTCCTTTCTGATTTAAACATCAAAGTGTCATCTCTGCTGAAAAGACTCTTTGTCTCTGATCCTGTTTAATGGTAATGAGCAATATGGTCAACCCTACTTAATATTATCTACAGGGTTGGCAGCAAGCAGGGCATAGAAGCAATGAGATAGAAGTGAGAGGAGAAGTACCCAACTATTGGAACATGGAACCTCACACTGGGGCACACAAAGCTATTTGAATTCCAGTCCTCTCTAACCCTGTGCCTTGAACAAGTCACTTATCCTCATTCTTCAGACAAGAGAACTGAGACTAAGAATGTTCATGCCACCTACTTTACATGGTTGTTGTTGTGATAGGGGAAACATGCAACTTCTCAAATTATAGCGGCTATCCTCACAGCTGTGATAACTGGCACTTATCCTTTGAGGGCAAAGATCCTTTATCAAACTGTATTATTAGTTGAGTTTTCATGTCTTATCCACACTGAGACTATAAAATCTTAGAGGCTAGGGTATCTCATCTTATACTTCCTATGCCCCTCAAAAGACTAAGCACAGGGATTTATTGACTAATAGCATATTTATTTTCATTTGGACTTGTTATAATAGATCACCACTGTATACGAGGGATAGTGGGGAAAATTAACAAAGCTTATAGGTGATAGAGTGCTGTGGGGTGGGGGAGAAAAGGAATAATAATGCAGAAGATGTGGGCCCACCCATTTAGGCCCTTAATGGGGCTGGGAATACAAGGGTTAAAAGCACAAACAAATTACATTGAAAAAGAAGAAAGAGTTAAAATCGAAGACCTAACTGCACAACTGAAGAAACTTGAAAAAGAACAGCAAACTATCCCAAACCAAGCCAAAGGAAAGAAATAATAAAGATCAGAGTAGAAATAAATGAAATTGAAAACAAAAAATAGAATCAACAAAATCAAAAGTCAGTTCTTTGAGAAGATCAACACAATCTACAAACCCTTAGCTAGACTGACAAAAGAAAGAGAGAAGACACAAATAAAATCAGAAATGAGAGGGGGGATATTACCACTGACTCTGCAGAAATAAGAGAGATCATAAGAGGATACTATGAATAACTGTATGCCAAGAACCTAGACATTGTAGGCAAGATGGACAAATTCCTAGAAACTTATGAAAAACCTACATTGACCCTAGAGAAAGAGAAGACCTTAACAAACCAATCACAAGTAATGAGATTGGAACAGTCATCAATAGCCTCCCAAAGATGAAAAGCCAGGGACCAGATGACATCACAGGTGAATTCTACAAATCACTCAAAGATAATCTAATACCAATCCAGCTCAAGCTCTTCCAAAAAAACTGAACAGGAAAGAACATTACCAAACTCATTCTATGATGCCAACATCACTCTAATATCAAAGCCAGATAAAGATACTATGAAAAAAGAAAATTATAGACCAATATCTCTAATGATTAGAGATGCAAAAATCCTCAACAAAATACCTGCAAACTGAATCCAAAAGCATATTAAAAAAATTATACACCATGATCAAGTGGGTTTAAAAAAAATTTTTTTCCTTCATTCTATTTATTTACTTATTTTTTTTAGTAGAGAAGTTTTGGGTTTACAGAACAAACATGCATAAACTACAGGATTCCCATATACCACCCTAATAGTAACACGATCAAGTGGGTTTTATACTAGGAATGCAAGAGTTTTTCAACACAAGAAAAGCAATTAGTGCAACAGAACACATTAATAAATTGAGGAAAAATCACATGATCCTCTCCATTGATGCAGAAAAGGCATTTGACAAAATACAGCATCCTTTCTTGATAAAAACACTCCAAAAGATAGAAATAGAAGGAAGCTTTCTCAATATAGTAAAGTGTATGTATAAAAAAACCTACAGCTAGCATTATACTCAATGATGAAAGACTGAAAGCTTTCCCACTGCGATCAGAAACAAGACAAGGATGCCCACTGTCACCATTGTTATTCAATGTGTTAGAAGTTCTAGCTAGAGCAATTAGGCTAGATAAAGAAATAAAAGGCACCCAAATAGGGAAGGAAGAAGTAAAACTTTCGCTATTCACTGATGATATGATCCTCTATCTAGAAAATCCTGAAAAATCCAAAACAAAGCTACTAGAAGTAATGGACAAGTTCAGCAAAGTGGTGAGATACAAGATTAATATGCAAAAATCAGTAGCGTTTCTATACACTACTGATGTGCAATCTGAGGAGGAAATCTGAAAAAAAAAATTCCATTTATAATAGTGACTAAAAAAATAAAATATTTAGGAATAAACTTAACCGAAGACATAAAGGACCTATATTCCAAAAACTACAAAACATTGCTAAAAGAAACTGAAGAAGACTTAAATAAATGGAAGGACATTCCGTGTTCATGGATTGGAAGACTAAATAAATAATATCATTAAGATGTCAATTCTACCCAAACTGATTTACAGAGTCAACACAATCTCAATAAAAGTTTCAACAGGTTCTCTCTGCCTAGAGGGGCCTGCACCAAATCTTAGTGGGTATTTCTGTCTTTCTCTCCCATTTCTCAGCAAGCTCTGTTCTTTCTCCCATTTCCCAAATAAATTCTTTTTACTGGCCTAACTGAAAAAAAAAAAAAAGTTTGAACAGCCATTTTTTGCAGAAACAGAAAAGCCAATTATCAAATTTATTTGGAAGGGCAAAGGGCCCAAAATAGCCAAAAATGTCTTTAAAAAGAAGAACAAAGTTGGAGCACTCTAACTTCCTGATTTCTAGCTACAGTGATAAAAACAGCATGGTACTCGCATAAAGATAGACAGATTGACCAATGGAACTGAATCAAGAACTCAGAAATAGAGCCTCACCTCTATGGCGGTCAGGCAATTTTTGACAAGGCTGTTAAGCCTATCCAGCTGGGCAATCTACTCAACAAATGGTAGTGGAAGAACTGCACAGTCATATCCAAAAGAAAGAAAGAGGACTCCTATCTCACACCTTATACAAAAATTAACTCGTAATGGATCAAGGACCTAAATATAAAAGCTACAATCATAAAATTCCTAGAGGAAAATGCAGAAAAACATCTTCAAGATCTTGTGGTAGGCGGTAGTTTCTTAAACCTTATACCCAAAGCATGAGCAACAAAAGAAAAAATAGTTAAAGGCAACCTCCTCAAAATTCAATAATTTTTTCTTCAAAAGTCTTTGTCAAGAAAGTAAAAAGGCGGCCTATTCAATGGGAGAAAAGATTTGGAAACCACATATCCAATAAGGGTTTGATATCCATATTTTATAAAGAGATCATACAACTCAATGATAAAAAGATAAGCAAACCAACTTAAAAAATGGGCAAAAGACTTGAATAGAAGTTTCTCCAAAGAGGAAATACAAATGGCCAAAAAGCACATGAAAAAATGCTCAATGCCACTAGCTATTATGGAAATGCAGTTCAAAACTACAATGAGATACCATTTCACACTTAATAGAATGGCCATTATTAAAAAAACAAAAAACAGAAAACAGAAAACTACAAGGGCTGGAAAGGATGCAGAAAAACAGGAGCACTCCTTCACTGTTGGTGGGAATGTAGAATGGTGCAGCCTCTGTGGAAGACAGTTTGGCAGTACCTCAAGAAGCTGAATATAGAACTGTTGTATGATCCAGCAATCCCATTAGTAGGAATATATTCAGAAGAACTGAAAGCAAGGATGTAAATTGACATTTGCACACCTATGTTCACAGCAGCATTATTCACAATTGTTAAAATTTGGAACTAGTCCAAGTATCCATCAACCGATGAATGGATAAACAAAATGTGGTATATACACAGAATGGAATACTATTCAGCTGTAAGAAGAAATGAAATTGGGATGCATATGACAACATGGATAAACCTAGAGGATATTATGTTGAGGACAAATATTGTATGATCTCATTAATATGAACTAAATACAGTAAGCAAACTCACAGAGGTAACCTCTAGAGTATAGGCTGCTAGGAGACAGAAGGTGGGTTAAGAATGGGAGATGATGCTTTAAGTATGTAGCCTTATTAATAATAATGTTAATTGTAAAAGTGTTGAAATGAATAGAGTTGAGAGTAACACATTATAATGAGCATAACTAATTGATTCATAGATGTGATTGTGGCTGAAAGTGGTAGTCTGTGGAAGTAAATGTCAATTGAAAGGAAACTAGAGTATAATCTAGGGTATGTATAACATAGTGTTTCGGTGGTGGATGAAGATTGTGGTTAATAGTATAAATATAAAATGCTTTTCTTTTACAAAGTGCTAAGAACATGGAGACACATGGGGAAATTACAACTAATGTAACTTATAGACAATGGTTAACAGTAATTTTGTAATATTTTGCAGCAATGGCAAGAAAATATGTTTTCAATACTAGGGGACTACAAAAGGGAGTTATAAGGGGTATGGGATTTTTCCTTTTGGAGTAATGAAATGTTCTAAAATTGACTGAGATGATGAGAGCATAACTGTGAGATGAAAATGAGAGCCACTGAGTATATATTTTGAATGGACTGTACAAAGCATGGGACTGTATAACACAGGGAATCCAATGGTGGATGATGGACTGTGGTTAACAGGACAAATATGAACATTTTCTCCTGAACGATAATAAATACATAATACTAATATTGGCTGTTAATAATTGGGTGGGTCTTACCCAAACTGATTTATAGATTCAATGCAATAACAATCAAAATCCCAACAGCTTACTTTACAGAATTAGAGAAGGCAATTACCAAATTCATCTGGAAGGGTAAGTGCACCCAAAGAGCCAAAAGCATTCTAAAAAAGAAGAGCGATGTGGGAGGAATTTCACTGCCTGACCTTGAAACATATTACGAAGCTACACTGGTCGGAACAGCATGGTACTGGCATAAAGATAGACACATGGATCAGTAGAATAGAATTAAGAACCCAGAAATAAACTCTCACCTATACAGTCAACTGGTTTTTGACAAACCTACCAAGTCCATGCTAACGGGAAAAAAAAGTCTCTTCAACAAATGGTGTTGGGAGAACTGGATATCTATAACCAAAAGAATGAAAGAGGACCCCTATCTCACCCCCTATACAAGAATCAACTCAAAATGGATGAAAGATACAAATATAAAAGCCAGGATCATAAAACTACTAGAAGAAAATGTAGGGAAATATCTTCAAGACCTTGTAGCAGGTGGTGGTTTCTTGGACCTTACACCCAAAGTATGTGCATCAAAAGAAAAAACAGATAAATGGGACCTCCTCAAAATTAAACACTTACGCATCTCACAGGACTTTGTCAAAAGGGTGAAAAGGCAGCCAACTCAATGGGAAAAGATATTTGGAAATCACATATCTGATAAGGGTTTAATATCCAGGCTATATAAAGAGATATTACAACTCAACAATAAAAAGACAACTCAATTAAAAAATGGGCAAAAATAAAAAAATAACATTTATGTAAGCAAATGCACATATATGCATATATATTTATATGTCATTTTACAAATATTGGTTTGTATTGTGAAAAATTTGATTTTTACCCACAAAAAAAAAAAAAAAAAAAAAA